>JAMKCH010021308.1:0-132851 GCA_023653785.1 Ophioderma brevispina | reverse complement strand
TTATCTCATCATTAACATCATTTAGGAGCTTATTTGCTGTGATACATTGACTAAACATCCATTCACTGGAGTTAAATTTTTTCAGTGTTTTTGAACTTTTTTTAATACACTTTTTATGAACATATCTTTTGCATAGTTTACATAATATATTCCTATAGCATTGTTTTATTGTTTTAGTGCATTGAACCCATACATCTTGTTTAGACACATACATATAACAGAAAATAAAACATACAACAATAACTTACAATTAAAAAAAATCAAGTAAAAGTACAACAACAACAAAAAATAACTCTGTATCCCAAGTCGTTATTTTCACATGATTTCTGTTTAATAATTTTGTTGACCCATTTTATATTCGTTAACATGGTCAATCTATTTACTAAATTGTGAGATCATTTTCTACGAATCTTCTGTTAATCATGTTAATGTGTGAGTTAAATTCCCCGCAGTTCGTAGATACGAATCCACACTTAACCGTAGATTCGTAGATACGAATCTACACTAAGACATGGTAACAGAAGATTCGTAGAAATTAGACCACGGTTTAGTAAATAGAGTGACGTCACTGCAATGGTTTAATTGGCTATAATGTTTCATTTATCATGTTATATGTAGCATGTGGTTTGGCTAACCGTAACTTCATTATTACATAAAACACAAGCACTTCCCACATGATAGAACAAAGCGAATTCCAGTGAAAAATAATAACCAATGCTATCATGCTTTTCAAATGCGATAAGATAAAATAGAATCTATAGAAAAAAAACACACATTCTATTCCCTATCTCTTGTCTGATAATGTTGTCATATTACTTTGAAGTTGTCGTCATAATCAACTCATTAGAGTACACATGAACCAAGCTAATCACATCTGAATTTGAAGTATTCCGAATGTGAAGTCTTCTGAAGCCAGAGGTAACGTAGACCCGTTTGGTTATTTTGTGATCCCCATGTCAGATCTGACATATCTGACACGGCCTATTCGGGTTTTATAATTCCGTTTAGCTCCGTTTATTGGAGCCAATTGGGAATTTATCCCGTTTAGAATTTAGACATGGACGATACGCAGTATCGCATACATAATCTATCAAGTGGTCCGTTATGTTATGATCGCTTTGAAATAGGCCTATTTTGCACAACCGCGAGAAACAACACGGACCAGTCGTGATGAAAATATGAATAGTACATGATTTTACAGATTCGGCTCGGTCTAAACAAACCTCCATTCAAAGTGTATAGTTGTCACTTTCTCCCTATGGGCGACTATCGGAACTATAGGACATGCCATCCTAACAGCAATAGTGAATTCAAATCAGCATCAACATCCGGCGCGACGAGAGCTAGTTTATTTCAAAGACATAACGATAGTAGGGCGCTCTTACGCGTATCGGACGAAGACAGGCCTGGATGGAGACTCGACTAACACTGACTAAAGGTGGAGCCAAGTGAATAATTTAATGAACGCTGGAGTTCCTAATCGGGAATTCCGGAAAAATATGGGGAAAGCAACACGAATCATTAGAAACGGATTGCCATAGTTGAAATCATTGCTAGCTAATTTTAGTATTCGGGTCACAACCACTCCAGCTGTCTGCGGTTTACCTCGGTCTTCATGGCTGCCGCGCTTGTGAGCGATTCGTAATAGGGCACGACTGAGAAAAAATAAGCTTCCGTTTTACCTCGAAACATCATAGCCCTGGTACTCTGCCGGCAGAACAGGAATTGTACGGCAATTACTGTTACTTGTTTGGCATATGTCTGAGCAACATCAGGCTAGCTCACCTGGTATCCATAATTTGCCTCGCAACTAGAACCCTTGCCTACCCGCTGACCTTGCATGCACTTTGAACCTGTTGAGGTATGTTACACATTTTCCAGGTGGAAAATTGTATAGAATAGGGTGAATCACTTTAGGTGTAATCGGTAGTATAATGATAAGCCGATCACAATAGGATTTGACTCCGCGTCCAAGTAAAAGTTAGGACTGAGCACAAAAAAGTACTGTTTGTCGTACATTTGCAAACTTTTCATGAAATAAAACCATGATGCATAGGCCTATAGTATATCGTATATTATGATGTCAGTTTAACTTTAGTTGTACGTATACTACGTGAAAAATTAATTAAATCGCCTACAGATTCTTGTACATACTCTGTACATGTCTACCTAAATTTATTTGGTGTACATTTGAACATTCAAATGCACCTGCATAACGCAAGGAAAAATATTGATGGCCTGCCCTTCTTTAAATCCCACGCTGGCCTGGTCGGTGATCATTATGCTATTCTCATTTAATCCTCTAAGACGATTTTCAAAATCAATGATTTGTTGTGAAGCTTTATTATTGCCCCTCATACATCAGAGCTTATACCTCCACGCAAATGGTATGTGGGGACATATGAGGTTGGATCGACTATTGGCAATTACATAAAATATTGGGCAAAACTAATTTGGCGTTAAAATTAGCACGGACGCCTCTTATGCATATTGTGTATTATATTGAATCAATTTAACACAAATGTCTAAAAAATAATAATGTCTTTTAAGAATATGATGCACTTTAGTTTAAAAACTAAAGTACATCATAGTGGACCATTTTAACATGAATGTCTTAAAAATAACATGAAATAATGTGTATTATAGTAAAACCAATTTAACACAAATGTTTTAATGAGACACTTGCACTTTTGGAAAATAGTGGGCCCCTCAAGATTTGTTGTAAATCTTTATATACAGTAGCTCTCACTTGAAGAGATTAAACCCAAATCATCGACAGGTCTTTGACCTTTGTGGCTTTATCAATGAGCACGTGTCTGTGATATTCATGTAGTAAACATTATTGTTCTGCTCATTGGCTTTTTGTGAATGAAGAGGGCCTATGTGAAACCCCAAAACAAACCCACAAATCTCTCCTGCACCAAGTGCAGACAATATAACGAAGAAGCAATTTGTCCGAACGGGGAAAGCAACTGCATCTACCTTGGTTGGGAATCGGATTCAACAATGGCAATTGAAGCGGAGCAGAATGACTTCCAAACCCAACCAGGTGGGAAGCGAGAAATTGCTTAAGCATGTTAAGAGGGGGCACCTAGCACTAACTTGCTTGCCCAAAGGAATGCTTTTCCCAATAGGGGAGCGCATACAGCTGCACCTATGGTGAGCACAAGCTGAGACATGTGCCGCCTCACCCTATAGGACAACTGAGGACACAAACGTGGGTGCCAGATATGGATAGCCATGTAAAGTAGGACATCCAGATAGAGTAGGATATCCATTGCTTTAACAATAAACCTTGTTAGGAAACCTAACTCTCCCTTGCCTGTGATCTCTCCTGAACCAACAAGTGCAGGCAAGATAATGCCAAAATAAGATTAAACCAAAATTATCGACAGGTCTTTAGCCTTTGTGGCTTTATCAATGCGTACGTGTCTGCGATATTCATGTAATAAACATTATTGTTCTGCTCATTGGCTTTTTGTGAATAAAGAGGGCTATGTGAAAGTCCAAAACCAACCCACAAATCTTTCCTGAACCAAGTTCAGGCAAGATAACGGAGAAGCAATTTGCCAGAAAGGGAAAAGCAACTGCCTCTACACAATGGCAATTGAAGCGGAGCAGAATGACATCCAAACCCAACCAGGTGGGAAGCAAGAAAGGTACTAAGAGAAGGCGCCTAGCGCTGATCCGCTGGCCAAGCAATACTTTCCCAATAGGAAAGAAAATGAAAAAAATACTCACAAACAAGGAGGCAGTGGTTGGGACCCGCTCGCCGAAATTGGTCCAAATAAATGGGTCATAAAGAGTATTGATTCAAATGAATGATGTAATGGAATCCCTGACCTACAGGAAGTATATTAGTCATATGACCACAGTACTCTTAAATCGGTACCTAAGTAGGCACATAGACAAAACAGTGAGCAGAAAGTCGTAACTGTTATGATACCCGTAAAATGTGGATTATTCAAACCATAGCTCGTTTCAAATGCTGTAAAAGGTGGAGTAGAGGCTCAGGATCGGGTAGTGCCCTTTAAGATCATATGAACTTTAAAGGTGCAATGAGAGATTTCGAGGTATCCATAAATTGAGTCATGGTGCTTTCATTAGACACTCAATACATTTCTTACCTTGCATTGTGATTGTGATTTGCTTATAATAAAAAAGATGAGTTTCGTATTTGCTCCAATACAAAATTTGAAATTTAATGATTTGTATACCAAATAAATATTTCTCAGCTTAAATCCTTTCAGATAGGGATACATTGAGGAAAAGCTTTACATCAGTGCAGAAACCTGTGCTGCAAAACAAAACAAAGGTTTAAGAATACGTTATATGAAGCAGAGTACAACCGCCTTATTAATATTGCATCTATTTCACATCGTCGTACTCTACTTAATAGTAAATCCATAAAACAGATTACATGGTTGCTGGTGTGTTCATTCAAGTTTGACATGTTGTTGTCAATGACATTTGTTGATCGCTAATGTTTCAATGCGTCAACTTGCCATCTTTAATGCGTATTTGTATCAGCTTTAATGCTCGCTACGAACATGAAAGTTTGGAACATTAATCATGTTAATACGTGTAAGATGTATTTCTTATACAAATTTACCGAAGAAACTGGATTAGATTAATTTTCACGGTTTTCATTATTTTGTTCGTTTTTGTTCTCTATAATATTCTCTATTTATTTACCACTTACATTTCCTTTGTTGTTTTTCTTCCTTTATCACGTTATTGGCGTCTTCTGTTTCGCTTATGTTTTCGCTTTTAATCATTCTTATATTTGCTCTTTTCATACTGATTCAGGACTTTGACGATCCAAACGTTCGATTTTATTATGACGTTGCCCAAAATTTCTCCTGTAACGAAAATGAAACCAAACACGCATTTAAACAAAAGATTTTATTCCCCTAGCAATTTTGAGCTCAATAATCGGAGAACATGGAACACTATTTACATCTCTGAAAAAAAAGGTTACTCCAGTACGATTTAAGGGCCAAAACAAATTTTGAATACCGTCACCAAGGATGTTTGATGCTAACTAGCATTAAAACGAAATGGCCGGTCGGTTAATTTTTCTTAGCAAAATATGCTTTACTGATATTTAGGAACTACTTAAAATCTTGGGCAAAAAATAATTTAGAGTTAAAAAAACATGGCGCGTGAAAAAAACCTTGGTCCACATGACCCTCTTATACGCTTTTAAGCGTTAAGGGGGCACTGCGTATGACAAAGGAATGGAATTGTTTGATGCCTTATCTTACTCTTAAACATCATTAAAATACGATACTTTGTCATTTTGTGTTTGCATTTATTACAGTTTACATTCAAAATAGATATCCTAATTTGATGCGTTGTCACATTCCGAGACAAACCTCCAGAGATGCATCTCTCTCTTCCCCGATCTCTCTCTCACACATCTCTCTCTCTCTCTCTCTCTCGTTAATGTCGATTAAAACTGAATGTGGAATTCTGTAAGTATCAGTAGTGGCGCCACATTTAACAATGATACTTATCGTACATACCACTGAGATTTAAAAATAAAATCACAAAATGCTGCCGTTTTTATTTTTATTGTTTTCAAAATATAACCTTTTCTACAATTATGCCATCTCATTGGATTCCTTGCGCCAGATATTTTTTAAAACATTGTGTAACGTTTATAGTTCCTACATTGATACGCATGGTGCATACATGGGGACAAGGCGGGCAGCATCCAGGATATGCTACATACTAAATACTTAAAGCTTGCTACATAGCGCGTATGCTTTAAAATGGCAAGATCCTGCCCTTGCACATCGCGACATTATGACATATCTACTTCTTGATGGCAAGAAACCCATTGTAGCATTTAACGTGAGTGAAATAGTTTGAATGTCGTTGGCCACGAATGAATCATACAAGAGATTCAATGGTTTACAGTACACCTGCAGTATATCCCGTTTGCCCCAGAAACATCACGCTGCCTTCATTTTTCTTTTTCCGTATTCATATTAAGCAATATATTTATGACACATAAATTTGACATTGCTTTTAAGGCTCCGCGTTCGTTCGGTGGCGCGCATCCAAACTCACAACAGTGGAAGATACCGCCGTCTTTAACCAGCTGATAGTTTCAATCATCATCATGTTTTGATTCAGAAGCTCTGACTTCCTCTTGGGGACTTGTCAGACCTCACAGTCATCTATGAGGTGGCTAATGTTTTTGTGGCTCTCCACAATCGCAGTTTGGTGAAAGTTCTACTCCGATCTTGTGAAGGAAGTTCTTTGTACAACCAACGCCAGTTCTGAGTCTGTTGAGGTTGACCCATGCTTTCCTATCAAGGTCACAGCCTTTGTGCTTGCTAGATGGGCTGTCCACAAACTGCTTAGGTTCAAAGTAGAGAAGATGACCATTGCTCTGACACTGTCATTGATCCAGATGATCGATAGGGATACTGGTGACTGCAGTGTCATGTATTGGGTAGCAAAGTGATTCCGTGGAATTCTCTGATCCTCAAAGGGTGTGGTGGGGGGTAGGCTAACCAGGTTTTCATCACATTTCTTGGCGAGCTTGAATCGTCTGAAGGTTCCTCCTAAGGTTTGCGGAGCTATTCAGACAGAATTGGAAGATATTCTACAGCGTCGCCAAAAGGCAACCACTAACAAGTCTCATTGCATCATTAAGAACGACATTCAGAACGACAATAAGGCTCTATTTTGTTGGTTACAATTAATTTAAAAGCTGTACAGGATAGACATGACGATACCCTTGCAATGTATCAATTGCAACGTTCAAATTAAGCAATTGAAATTTAATTTCCTAATTTATTATGTCACTGATTGATTACTACTTTGATAATCAAATTGTTCTTTAAGGCATCCATTAAAATACCTAGAAAAAAGGACCTGCAGCGTAATTCCGCACATCTAATTCTAATCAATTTATTTAATAACGTTGCTATGGCGTTGCTTATCAATATAATCACACCCAATTCCCACCATACGTATAGCTTATATACTATAAATGCTACTGTGAAATGCATGAACAGGTTTCTATAGGTTGAATTGTGTTACGTTTCACTATAATAGCGCAGCTTCTTTGTTTCGATAGAAATATTGGGAATAACGCTTATATTTTTGTTTCATTTCTAAATATTTTGATCTGTTTTCTCTTCTAGTTTATCAATAAACCTGAATAATGAGGAATACCTTGTTTTCCCGCAAATATATTCTGTTAAGATACAGGTATTTCGGCTTTGTGGTAAGTTTATATAAACGGCTTTTAACTAAATATTTTAGTCAGGTATGCGGTGTTATAAACCACTTTCAAAGTTTGATTTGAAACTACTTGGTAATCTAGGTTGGTAACATTCATTTATTCTATTGTTGAAGACCCGTCTATTGCTAAGACCTATATCGTACTCCTAACGCTACAGTTATTTGCCTACGTATCGGGTAGTTCTGAAGTTATTCGCAAAAGTTCCACAGAGAAAAATCTACGGGTGTATTTTAGGACTACTCACACTCTACGACAACAACTATTAACACACCCTAAACCCATGTCCGCCAAGGAACTCCACCTGGGGTTATCTATTCTATTCCTGGAGTATCATGTGCAAAGTGTACATTGGGTGAAACCGACGATAGTGAAAAGAGAACGACCAACCTAACATTGACTGGGACAAGACTACAATTCTGGACAGGAACAGAAGTGTAGTGGGAGACTGTAGTGCACGATTTCGTGTGAGTGTGCAAATCTGATAAAATTGTGAATTTGGTACACAAGTACTTTAAAAACATTGATAATCAAATAATTGATGGCAGTACTTGCCACCCGCTTTTCATGACCCCCAGCTTGGATTTCAAGGTTACACAGGTTAAAAAAATTAAATTGTTTCAATGGTGTTGCAAAACACACCGTGATGTTTTTCTGATTACAAGGATTCCAAAAAGGTATAGTTTATACTACCTATGGCTTTTAGTTTTAGAATTATGAGGTAAAAACTGTAAAAAATGGTGAAAAAGTCAATTTTGGCTTGTACAGGGGTCAAAAATTAAAAGTTGCTCCAAATTTGGTAAAACGTGGTTCAAGTTGTTGGTTCAATAAACAGGAATAGTTTTGACTATCTTAAGTGTTTGGTTATTAACCAAAATGGCGAATAACGTCAACGGCTATGGCAGCTATTGGATTCTATTGACATGTGACCATTTTGTTGGATAACGTGAAAACTAAGCATAACAGATAGAGCAAAGTATTCCTTATTTCAATCCTTTAAGCTAGGGAAACAATTTGTACCACATATTAGCTGAATTAAAGCAGCTTTTAACTTTTGACCCATGTATACACCAAAATTGACTTTTTCACTATTTTTACAGTTTTTACCCCATAACTCCGAAACTATAAGGCATAGATAGTGCAAACTATACTTTTTGGAATCCTTGTAACCAGACAAACATCATGGTGTGCTTTTCAACACAATCGAAACATTTTAAAACTTTGACCCTTGTATAACATTGAAACCCAAGCTGCGGTCCATTAAGGGGGGATTGCAAGTGCTTCCATCAATTTCATGGATTACCAACGCCTAAAGTACTTGTGTGCAAAAATTCACAATTTTATCCGGAAGCGCACACTCTTTCACTACAGTCCCCTGCTATTGGACTGAAAGGAAACTCATGGAAGTTTGTACATCAAGTCTACCCCTAACAACTTCAAAAGAGACAAAGGAGCAGATATTCCTCCTGAATGGGGTAGACTATTCAAAGGATGCCTCTCGACCAATGAACCGGAAACTTAATTACTGGGGTATCCTTTGATCATCTCTTATTGTTCTCTTTCCCCTTTGTTTACTGGTGTATGCCTGTTTAGTTTTTTGGTGATAGCATTCGCTAGAGTGTCGAAAGCATAGCAATTTGGATGCCTCTAGGGAAATATTATTTTCTACTCAACTGTCAAAGTTTAAGGAACTCCAGGCAGACAAATCGTTAAAGGCAAAATTACATTTTACCCTTCACACCTACTTTGTATCATGTGCTTTATTCCGTTAACGAATTATATAACCAGTTTTGAGACATTTTTCCATTTAGACACAAAGTCGTGTCTCTAATCAAGACGTGTTCAAATGTCACATCTCTTCGCAAGACACTAGTTCACAAGTCATGTTTTATTCAAGACACTTTGGTTTTGTAAGACGCGTCTCTTGAAGCCATTTTGAGACATGTCTGGCTGGAAGACGTGTCTGCGTGTCTTAGATAACGTCTTCATTGGTTTTATTTTCTTTTATTTCTACTGTTGAAGACACGTCTATTGCTAAGATATGTCTTACATATGACGCGAAGACACCATTTTTACAGAGTATGATACAGGGCGAAAAGTATTATAAAATGTTGCCAGAAAGATGGCTTTTACCTGATTACTTCAAAAAAAGACTACATCTATTGCCTATGGTCTGTGAGCTGATGACTGCATACTTTTCAAGTATGATAAACAGTAATGTCAGCACCCTTAGTTGAGAACTGAAGGTTAAAAGGAAAAGTTACTTTTCCCCTTTTTTCAAAATCTAAACACCCAAATTGTTTTCAAATTTGTGAAAGTGATTTCAGTAAGGGTCCATTTCCATTATGTCTGAATATTTTTTCATGCCATTGTGTCCCTTTAGTCAAATAGCCAAACTATAAAAAGATACTACCACCCTCAAGAGTAGTTAAACCCCTTAATCAACTCTATGAAACCATACAGATACAGTATATGACGAAGTAAGGATCCAAAAACCCAACTAGTATAAGACTGAATGTCTAATATGTGAAGATGAGAATGGAAATTACTAGATGAGTCTGAACATCGCAATGGCGTGAAGTTATTCCTATACCCTGGAGCAATCACGCATGTCATTCCGGCACACACATGAATCAATTAACCTGGTTAAATTGACAACAGTTGAAATGATTCTCATGGTGAATAGTGATCAAGGATGAAGATATGTGTAGACAATGCTGTAAGCCTATTATGCATTTTGAATTGCAAAATATTATTTTATTGTTTTCTAATAAATTACTTTTCTAGATTTTGCCGTTCGGTTAGTAATGCTATGCGTTTACAAGGAGCTGAAAGGTAATTCAGTTGTGGGTAGCATTTATGTATTGGATATGTTAAGAGAAAACAACTCATATGACTTACAATAACAATCCGTGTAGTGTGTTTGAATGTTGCAATATGGCGCTGTTTAAGCTGCTGCCTCCAAGTTGCATTGTTTCTGTCTAGTAATTATTAAGTTGTAAAGTCTCTAGCAATTAGGCCTATAGGCCACGATTTGAGATTAAAATAAACCTTGATTATTATTATTATTATTATCCTGATGAACCTTTACCACGACGAATGATCGATTAAGTACTCACAGGTGTTTAACAGATGTACTGGAAATGCTCTACATGCGGTAATTTAAATCGGGATGAACACAGCCAAGCTGATGCTTTCGGTTCTTTTAATTCGGTTCCATTGCTTAATAATTTTTCTTTGTTGTATGTGAGCAGAGAAGATGAGAAAGAAGGAGATGGTTCAACTGTTACTTCAAAAGATAAACTGTTCATCCGTCTATTCATCTTAATAGCCAAAAATCCGATTGATTCAATCAAAGACTTGCGCTTCTTGCTATAACATAACAACATAACATAAAGACCCCAAAAAAGTAACGCAGCATGTCTAAATACCCCATAAGTTACAAACCATTGGTCTATGCACAAAAACATCAAATGATATCAATAGTCTGTTTTGTTCTGCAAATTTTGACACCTTTCTTGCTCCATTGTGATCAATATCGCCAACACAATGTTCATTTTACGAAAATGTGTCACATTTTCAAAGTTGCAACTGAAGACATTATTACAAGGTTACAATACACAACCTGACAACCATGTCACACTTCACAGGACGGATGTGGTCTTTCGCTGAATGGCAATCAATATGGCTATACCTTTTCTTGCAACTTTTAAAAAGGGGGAAATTTTCTAATAATGGGCATTGTGTTGGCAATATTGATTGCAATGGGGCAAGAAGGGTATCAAAATTTACGGAAGAAAACGAACTATTGATATAATGTTATGGTTTCGTGCAAAGACCAATGGTTTGTAACCTATGGGGGTATTTAGACATGCTGCGTTACTTTTTTGGGGGTCTTTATAACAACATCATTTATAATGCGCCTTTTCCACTGGATACAAAGCGCAATGAGAGAAAAGAATATGAGTACAACTGCAAGGTAAAACAAGTCTGAGAGCAATCAATAAGGATATGCGTTTTGAGCTTGGATTTGAATGTAATAAAACTAGAGCTGTTTTGATGATTTTTGGAAGAGCATTATACAGTTTAGGTGCAGCAATGGAGAAAGCTCTCTCTCCAGCGCGCTTCTTGGCCATTGGTACTTCAAAGTTAATGATGCTAGCTGAACGTGTAGACATTGCGGTTGGCCTGGATCTAATTTTGAGACAAGAGTCAATGTATGGAGGAGAGAGTCCTTGTAGTTATTTAAAAACATAGGAAACAGTTTTAAAAGTGATGCGTTCAGATATGGGAAGCCAGTGTAGCTGATCCAAGAGTTCATTGGCATTGGCACATTTAGGCTGGTAGCAGACCAGACGAGCACACTTATTCTGGAGCCTTTGAAGACGCTTTAGATCTTTTTAGCAAGTCCATTCAAAAGTACATTGCAATAATCCAATTTGGATAACACTAAGGCTCTAGCGATATGATGGCAAGTATCAAAGTCTATGAAACGGCGAAAGCGATAGATGTTACGGATTTGCCAATTTATAGATCTACAAAGATGAGTGATATGTTCAGACATTGTCATATGCTGGTCAAAAATGACACCCAGATTGCGTATGGTTGTAGATGGAAAAATAACAGTGTCCTCAAGT
This sequence comes from Ophioderma brevispina, assembly GCA_023653785.1. NCBI lineage: Eukaryota > Metazoa > Echinodermata > Ophiuroidea > Amphilepidida > Ophiodermatidae > Ophioderma > Ophioderma brevispina. Next base: position 120,953 of record JAMKCH010021308.1, on the reverse strand, counting down.
GGAAGACTTAGATTTTGAAGTCTTTGCAAGTGATATGGAGAAGATGCAAGGAAAAATTCAGTCTTGTCTTGATTTAATTTTAACTTGTTGCAAGTCATCCATTTCTGAATATCGATCACACATTTAGAGAGTCTATAAATAGCACAGTCAACATCACCAGGAATAGTAGGATCAGCAATGACATACATTTGAATATCATCAGCATAAAGATGGTACTGAACTCCATGATGACGTAATATGTGACCAACAGCATGAGTGTAGAAAACAAATCCTAACGGTCCAATGACCGAGCCCTATGGAAGTCCATATTTCATCTGCAAATTAGTAGAATATGAACCACTAACAAACACTTGCATTGTTCTGTTCTCCAAGTATGAAGAAAACCATTTGTTTACGCAGCCAGTGACACCGAAGTCATGGGCTAATCTTCTAAGTAGAATGCCATGATCTACGGTGTCAAAGGCTGCAGATAAGTCTAACATGAGAAGAAGTACAACTTTTTGATCATCAAGAGCACGCTGAAAATCATTATGGACACAGGCAAGAGCCGTTTCAGTAGAATGAGAAGCACGATAGGCTGATTGCATTGGTTCATATAAAGCATAAGTATTGACATGGCTAACCACTTGTGATGCAGCACACTTCTCCAATAACATTACATACACCTGTCATTAAATCCAAGAACTATTCCAATCACCCAGTTGTCAACTGGCATTTACACAAAGTCATTACACTTTGGTCGTGACCAGTACAGCGAAACGTACTCTTCTGCATCACTTACAGTTACAGACAACTTTGACCCCAAATTTTCAAAGCATTTTGGCTCTTTTGACACTGCCTGACACAAACAGGTATGGTTGAGTTGTATTCAAAATGCATTTATCTAATCATTCATCATATCGTTTTTCACAGGAACTAACCGGATATATTTAAATTAGACTAAAATAACAACATCCTTTATTGACCTCAAACATTAAATCAAGGGCTAATTTTGCTGTTTTCTTTCGTTAAAACGTCACTATTTTCCTCAATAATTTCGCCAATGAATAAAATAAATAATTATCGATCAGAACAAACGTGGAGTTCATTACCAGCAGAAAAATTTTAGCTGGGATATTAATAAACTGTTTTAGTATAGCAGTATGTCAATTACCTCCTGTTCTGAAACTTTCCTGACTGGCCAAGTTGAGTCGGATGAACAGATTACTTCAAAGGTGCAATCGAGCGGTCCTTGAAGTTACCCAAACAATGAGCTGGTGAATGAGAGTAATCCTGGGTAGTCAAAATCTCCTTCTTTCTCATCTTCTCTGATGTGAGGTATAAGATGGAAATGTTAGCTAATGGCCCTGAAAAGTTCGTAAACGTGATAAAGGCAACAGCAATGTTTTTAAAATATGACCCCAGAAAAAAGTATACAAATACAGAATACAAATATATGCCTACAGAACCGGCAACCAATATGATGTAAGTCCATGCAACTTTTTTTTAATGACTGCTGCAACAATATTAACATAATTATGAATGTTTCCTTTGGTAATAACAGCTAATAAACGTTATAAGATGAAATTAGGAATATATGATCAACAACCACCTCGTATTGTCCAAATTACACTAAAATGGATTGGAGCTAATCAATCATTAAGTTTTGTGACAGCACCCAAAGTGCTATCTTAAAGGCCGACTCAGAGATTTCCCGGGGAGGGCGCCCTCAATTTTCAAACAAATCGTGTTTTTTGCATATACATAATGCTTGTTCATATAATAATCACTGTGTGAAATATCTAAGCTCAAATCGAAGTCCTTCATATTGAAAATCACAACTTTGTTTAAAAATTCCGGATCCGGAAATTTTGTTTTACACGGTATCCTATGCACTGTTACCCTGTACATAAATGTGTACTGCATAAAAACGAAAAATCCGATTCATCTCTAACTTTGGAATTGAGCACTTAAGGGGAGTTTCTTTAGTTCTAATTGACTATTTTTAATTACTACACAAAAATATACATTTCGAAATCTCTGAAACAGCCTTTAACCCACAATTGAATGACAGGATGAATATACTGATATTGTTATTGAGTTTTGTTGAAATCGTCTTACTTTCATTAAGTTCAGAATAAGCAAGTTGCAGCTCAACGCATATTTATAAATTTACGTAACTTGGATTTTGACAATGACTTTATCTTATATCGTCTTGAAATGTATTTTATCACCAAATAAGTTATTTTTTTATCATTATTAGTTTAATAATAATTATGTAAATGTAGTTATTTGATCCAGTAGAAATTGCACTGCAAGAAAATTTGGGCAATTTAATGTTGATTGCAATCAAAAATTGCACTTGCCATTCTGTTCTTTAGGGCTACTCTTCCTGATTTTGGTGAAATGGGTCCTGGGGGTTACTTAATTGCTTGGGGCATATTTTAAAAACTGTTGACTCTATCTTTATGAAATTTTTAGGGATGTTAGCTAATAGGTCCTTCATACCTTATAGCAAATCACACATGGTCACTTGTTTTTGCTCTAAACTTGTGGTGGTTGAGAAAGGATTAAAAATTGTTCAATTTGGTAAACGAGTGAAAAATATGAACATGTTAGATGTTATATTATATACAAATAATGCAAATCATCACGTTTGTATGTAATCAGCTCGTTTTAGAATACTGGTTATTTTTGTTAAATTAAAAAAAAATTAACCTCGTCTTTTTGAAGATTGACTCAGAGATTTCGAAAAATTCAATTTTGTGTAATATTTTAAGTCACCCAAAAATTAAAGATAATTACCTAAATTGTTTAATTCCGAAGTTTGAGATGAATTGGATTTTTCGTTTTGATGTGTGAACCTGTGTATCAACAAAAAAAGTCCGGATCCGTAAAGTTTTGATTTTCTATATGAAGGACATCGATTTTAGCTTAGCTGTTTCACACAGTAACTAGTATGTGGACGAGCATTATGTATATGCAAAAAGCGCGATTTGTTAGAAAAAAATGGGCTCCATCCTAAGGCAATCTATGAGTCAGCCTTTTAAAGCTACTTTCCTCCAAGTACACCCTAAAAAATATTTTCAACAATGGGGTCATTTTTGACCCCGTTTTGAGTCAACTATGCACCGACTAAAAATGACGTTAAAATGTTGACCACTTTTTGGGTTAAAAACGTGTGAAATGACCCTTTTTGTGGTCATAATTTTGACCTCATTTTTAGTCGATGCATAGTTGACTTGGCGTTTTTAATGTGTATGCCGTTTCCCAAGAGGCCACCCCCCACCAAAAAAATCATTAACTTACATGAATGTCACTTTTTTCGGTATGGCTGCGTAGCTACGTGTGTCATCAAAAATATGTATTTAGAAATGACCTATATGCTTGATTCTATCAGAATCTATGACGATGCGAAACTCACTGGCAATTCAATGTACGCGAGGATCAAGTCAATGATACAACCCGAGAGAATTGTTCGACAAATATTATATAAAAACTCGGAGAAACTGGCGAGCATTGAATTTAAACAAAAAATACACGGTCTCGAGCGTCAAAGTGAAGTTTTTTTTCGATTTGTTCCAAAATTATGGGTGCCAATATGAAGCTGAATATGTCTCTCTTTTCCCACAAAATGACGAGAAAGTATGGATGAACAATTTACAAGAAGCTTTAGGTTCGATCGTTAGCGTTTGCGAAACCCAAAAGGGGTAATACCAACCGTGGTTGGGAGGACGACGGTTCATTATAAATATTTCATATCAATTCGTTAAAAGATTTCCTTTTCTATTACTTAAAAGTGCGGCAGTCATGGTAGTTGATCGTTAGCAACGGTAAGATCACTCAACCCATAAAACGCGTCATTAATGATATTGCTCTGTTTCTCATCTCGCACCCGCAAGATCTATTACCTATGCCGTGTTTCATTTGCGATGGTATGAGTAGCATTCGGTAATAATTCGTACAGTTACTAATTGATTATTACAAAAAAATGCAGGGGACGACTGTAGTGAAAGATTGTGATAAAATTGTGATTTTTTACAGGCAAGTAGTTTAGGCATGGATAAATCCATAAAATTGACGGAAGCACTTTCCAACCACACTTAATGGATCCCAGCTTGGGTTTCAAGGTTATACAGGGGTCAACATTTTAAAATGCTCCAATCATGTTGAAAAGCACATGACACTCTTTCTCAGATTACAAAGATTCTAAGAAGGTATAGTTTACACTATCTATGGCTTATAGTTTCGGAGTTATGGCGTAAAACTGTAAAAAAGGTAAATATTGATTTTGGTGTGTACATGGGTCAAAAGTTAGAAATTGCTTTGGCTAACGGAATATGTGGTGCAACTTGTTTCAATAGCTTTAAGGATTGAACTTATAAGGAATAGTTTGCATTGTCCGTTATGCTTAATTTTCGCGTTATCCAACAAAATAGGTCACATCACAGGTCAATAGAATCCAATAGCACGGAATAGCTGTTGACTTAATTCGCCATTTGTGTTAATAACCAAACATGTAATTTTTGACCCCTGTACAAAACAAAATGTTTACATTTTTTACCCCATAATTCCAAAACTATAAGCCATAGGTAGTATAAACTATACCTTTTTGGAATCCTTGTAATCACACAAACATTATGGTGTGCATTTCAACACTTTTGAAACATTTGTACCCCCTGTGTAACCTTCAAATCCAAGCTGGGGCCATGAAAGGGATGTGGCAAGTGCTTCATCATTTTTTTTATTATCAATACATCATAAAGTACTTGTGTACCAAAATTCACAATTTTATCCAGATTTGCAGACTCACATGAGACCTGTTCACTACAGTCCCCGACTAAAATCTACCACTTGAAACGGTAGATCGAATCCAAGTGAAAATGATGACTATGTTATAAGAGTAAACGTAAAATAAATAAATATATATATATATAATATAATAATAATTCCTTAGATTTCAAACTCCCTTAATGCCATTTTTGCAACTTTTCAAAAAATCATATACATATAATCTAAAGAGAACATAATTATGCACAGGAGTATTGTGAAAGCGACACCACTTTTTGCATGACAGATTTCCTTGTACAATGTGGAGTACTTTAAACACGCCTTATTTAAATTGAGAAAAGTGGTATAAAAGATCGACATTAAATTAACAAATGACGTTGAAACAAAGAGATACAAGATACTAAAATACTGAGAGAAAACAAGGAAGAAAACGCTCTAACACTCTGTCTTACCTCAATTTTTTTTATCATGGATATGATGTAGCCCATATCATGCATCTATGTTGCTCTATTATTGTGATTTGGTGTGTATTCCCGTCGGATTTTCATGCTAAAATTGATTTTGCTGCTGTTTGGGTTTCAATAGAGCCTAAACTGTCAGAAAATGATGGGTGCAAATTTTCGGACTGATGCCCCTCCTGGAAGGGGGGAAATGCTAGTACAGGGAAAATTTTTAAATCGAGTCAAATTGTGTTTTAATGTACACTGACGCTTTCGTCTCCTCATAAGGATTAGAAAAAGTATATATTTGCCTAGTTCCAACCTTTAGTTAAAGCGGTATAGCCCATAATGGTTCAAGGTCACCCTGGGGGTAAATGCTCCGATGTTGTTGAAAGTGGTGTCAAATGATTCCTTGTGTCATACTGAAACAGAAAATGCACTTTAACTGATTTGGTGATATCACCATTGCGACATCCAGGGAATGTTTTGGTGATCCCCATAGACCGTGTAGACCCTTGCTACATTTTGCTATGTAATTAGCCAACCAAAATGTCACATACTGTAAAATAATACATTTTTGGATCATGTGAGACAATACAAACAAATTATCACCAGTTTCAACAAAATCTGAACATTGGGTAAATTTAACCATTATGGGGCTATAGCGCTTTAACTAAAGGTCGGAACCTAGGCAAATATATACTTTTTCTAATCCGTATAAGGAGTCCAACATGTTAATGTACATTAAAACACAATTTGACTCGATTTTATTTTTTTTTTCCTGTAGTAACACCCCCCCCCCCCTTGAAGAAGGGAGCAGCAGTCCGAAACTGTTCACCCATCATTTTCTGACAGAATGGTCCCTATTGAAAAAAAAACACCAAGAAATTCAATTTTAGCACCAAAATCCTACGGGAACTGTTTCATTAACATACCAAACTACAGTATATGGCTGTTTCTGAAACATTTCAGTTGGAATAGAAGATAAAGAACCATCTTCACAAAATAGTAAACCTTTTGATGATTAATGGTATTGCAAATTACGTTACATTATCACATTAAATATTCTTTCACTTCCAACTTCCTCTATGATATGCTTACGCTATATTTTCATCTCAAACACCGTTATTTGTATAAATGAACGTCTTTAACGTTTTTGGGGTAAAAACGTGAGATTATTACACCATTTTATTCTTTAATTTTATATTAAATTTTCATTTTCATTTTCATTTTTGTTGAAATATTGCCTGAAGTATTCCGTGTACTTCTTTTTTTAAATATGTTGAAAAATTACAATTTTATAAGAAATGGGCGAGTAATTAACAAAATAATTTAATTGACTTTGATATGTCACACACGTGACCAAAAAAGAGAAAGAAGGTTGTTATTAACTGTCTCGGTAATGTGCATATTTCATAACAAATGCCAGTTTGTGCGTACCTTCCCTTACACTGCAGGTTAGCTCCTTTTCGAGCTTTGCTCTTTTGGCCTTCCCACCCATTTGATAGTGTTTTTATGTGTTATTTAGGTTGCTAATAAACTGAACTGAATTGAACAAATGGTTTAGTTCTTTTTTCTTCCCAAAGTTATTGATGTGCTAATTACTGTCACCGAAACTCACCATTTTTAGTATTGAAGGGTATAAATTTCTGATCATATTGAAGAAAGTATCGGTGTTAATTTGTATTATTAGTTATGAATATGATCAGTTTAAACAAGAAAGCAACAATTGATTTTAATAATCGAGACTGGTTTAAAACCGCTTTCCATGTGTCTTTAGATTGTTTGGGATAAAGTTGCCAAATTTAGCAGACTTGCACTATTTCAACACAGGAAATATGCATTCAAGGAGTAGCGTTGCTCTCTACAAGTTATTACTGATGATATTGTAATGAAAGTGTTTGAAATAATGTCACACGCGTGACGTATAACTTAATGATATGAATTTGTTAACTAAAAAATTGAGTATGTTTGTTGTTTTTAATTACCAACATTGCTGAAATAACTATAACTAACTATAAGAATATGAGTATTTAAATAATCACAGAATTGTACAGCTGAATTTTGAATTTTAAGAAAAGATAAAGTATCAAATGTTTATACCCTGACCACAATGTGATGATGCTATCTCTTTAGCATTTTAATAATAGCACCTCGAATCTTTAGTGTAATTTCTTCAAAATGTTGAAGCGATATTATTCAAGCGTGAACAAAGGTAGCGGTTGGTGTTGTTGGTCATTGGTATTTGAATTAAAGAAGAACAATTAATATAATAATATAAGGATGTTGCGCAATGATATAGCGGAATTCCGTGATGAGCTCCATGTTATCCACACGGGCACGGGATACTTTTAACTTAGCGCTAAGTCAAAAATAAAACTCTGCAAGTTTATGGATTAATAAATTAGTGTGAACATTCTAATATGAATTCAAATGAGTACCGTTTTTTCACCATGTAGATATATTTTGTTTTCTCTTACAATGTTTTTATCTCATTGTCATCGTTATCATTGTCATTACAATCTATTTTAGGCCTACTACCTGAAAAAAAAAACATGTTGAACTGAACCTCCACACATTTTTTCGCTAACAGAACCATGATGTATGTTTTACCACATGTGAGCTTTGTGCTACTGACTCAAAGGGCCGATATGTTATTTATAGCTGAGAGTACGGTCGTTGGTGCCACTTTGCTCTTGCATTTTGAATTTTGCCTGCTAGAAAATTACAGAGAAAGACAGTATTTTATATATGCAATGACTGCTTCTCTAACGCTATTCTAGTGTTATTGTAAAACGAGATAGTTATCAAATGCAACGATAAGTCAAATTTTATTGATATTTTAAATACACGCTTGTATTAAAACGTTTGCATTGCATGTTTTGCATTAGTCATAATCTAAGCGTGGTTCTTCCTAGCACGCAATGAAATATAGTATTGCCACAACTGCTATGTGTGCCCGGACAGCTTCTGGTTTGTTTTGTGTACACTGAGAAATTACTCGCACACTATAGGTTGAGTCAAAATAGCAGTACACAAAAATAAGAAGGGAAAAACATGAAAATGCAATACTCCTACCTATTTTAGAGCCAAATTGGACTTTTGTCAATTTTCTGTCGGAAATGCCGATTTTGCCGAATCGCGGAATTTATGAAGTCATTGTGACGCCATACTAGTTATATTAGTACTTATATTGGTATCATTGGAAAGAAGAGGACCATTGCTATCCACTGATATCAACACCATAAGCATCGGGTTCTTTATAACGAATTTTCGAGGGGGTGTTAACCCCTCGGTAAAACGTGCTACAAAAAGGCTTGGGCTCAAAATACTTTCAGATGAAAAAAAATAATTTCAAATGTGCTATCGTTTTAATTTTATTACATTTGATCTATAATCGCCATATAATCAGGTTCATCCAAAATGCGATTTCAAAAAGTTATAAGTTAAGAATTAAAACGTTTAACGGATAATTGAACTGACACTGAACTGACACCTGTGTACAGTTGCTGAAGTAAATATTCCACGTGTATCAGTTTCTCCGTTGTGCCAAACCATCAATAGGAAGAATAAATCGTAATTTTCCTCCAAACTGATCTAGCTTAGGGTGATCTTGTTTAAATACCATTGTAACGAGTATAGCAAATGATATATTATTTTCATTTTAAAAGAGTTTATTAAATGGACCTCCAAATAGTTAATTTTAGTGCTACATATATTTTCCCTGTCTAATTATGTGCGACCGGCCAAAAGCAACAGTTTATATTGACCTTTTTGCATGCACGCTATTGATGTCGTCGAGGATTGCAAGCATGCGCAATTCTATTAAAGAGTGACCTAAGGCAAAAATATGACATAAAAGAAAATAGCCATTCGATTATTTATTATCAACAATTATTACAGTGCACTATGGCTACCGGCCTTAAGCAGCGAGATGTTTTGCGATTTATATATATCAGAATAAACGAAAACAGCGCGGATCTCAGAATAAACGAAAACAGCGCGATATTAAATACGTTTGATGATTCTTTTAGTGGACATGAGATATGCTGATACATTAAAAAAAATGGATATAATTCGCGTAATCGGTCAAAGGTAACGGTGGATATGGACCGCATTATGACGAAAATTATAACAGTGCACTTCATGCTCGTGGTATTTTTTTCTTTAGCCGGTTAGATGTTTTGATGAACGTATCGCATAACATTTGCACCAAATGGATTCGTAAATATCATCTTTAAATGGGAAACCCAGCTTCTCAGATTAATTATTAATAACAAGATATCACATTTCCTTTTTTAAAGAATTTTGGAAACACCTGAACATGCTATATACAAAGTAATTCAAATTCTAAATCATGTGCCTTTGCCGTTATTTCATTCTCAACCTTCAAACATCTTTTGCAATTATGTAATCGCACCACGCTTTATACACTCTGTACCAGATATCATAAATTCCAGCGTTTTATTGTAATTCCATTAACTCGCTTTGTGTGTTAATTTAGATCGTAGTTAAAACAATCTAATTTAATCTAATATTGAAATATACAATGGGAATATATTTTACTTGGGCTACTATTGGGAGAAGTACAAAAAAACATGTGTTCACTTTTAAGCATTTCATCGTGAAGATATTCAATCTAGAAATGCAAAATTAGAAAATTTTACTCAGGAGGTAATTTTAACTAGCATCAGGTTGTTGTGGACACGGGTGTATGCCTATGCTGATTTCAGTATCCATATACACGTCATTACACGTTGGGTGTTTTAAATGCATGCGAGCTCATCTCGCTGTTTATATCAAGCATCTAGGGATGTCCGACCTGTGCATATTGGATGTATCCTAAAAATGCGCGAAAAAATATGGTATAAAATTACATCAACACATTGAGAAAAAGCTGTACACTCTGACTGACTTCAGATATGGCGGTCGCTAAAAGATTAACGAGTTTCTTCAATAGCATGGTAGGTTATATATTGTGTTATTTATTTATTTATTTATTTATTTATTTCAATTTGAGCTTAAATTTATTTAGCTTCCTGCACCTATTATTTACATGGCTTGTGTGTGTGTGTGTGTGTGTGTGTGGGTGTGTGTGTGTGTGTGTTTATCATGTTTTTTTTAGCGCGAACACGGTATTGTGTTCCAGAGCTTGACCTTATGTTTAATCATTTAATAAAATGTACAATATGTAGTGTAACAGTTCTCTGAAATGTTTGCTTAGAATCGAAGCTATACATTGGTTTTATAGCTAGATTGCTTAATTTGATTCAAAATTGACAGACGTTCAGAATCTTTACACAACCGGTACATGTATGATGTAAAATCAACAGTGGTTGTACCGCCAGGATGGCGGTGAGATGATGATGTGATGAATGATGAGATATGATCTGATGATGATGCATGATGACAGGCTCGTCCTAGGGGGGGTGTGGGGGTGTATGTGACTGTCGGCCCCGGATATACGGGTATATGTCGGCGCACTGCATTGATGAACGGATTAGGAGGTGCACCTCCAAATCTGATGTTGCTTGTTTTGTTCATAGCTGGAGAATAAAAGGACTTGGTAGGTTGCGGGGCAGCTTCACACCCCCCCCCCGCTACCCCCCCACCCCCCCCCCCCCCACCCCCCCCCCCCCCCCCGCACCCCCCCCCCCCCCCCCCCCACCCGCTCTCCGAATTTCGTTCCGAGTGAAAAAATTTGGGTCTAGCTGGCGGATTGGAGCGCAGCGAGCCGGAGGAAAATTTGCTTAAATCTTGAATCCGGCCAGATTGTCGGCAAACAGACCAACACCCCCCCCCCCTTAAAAATGGTCTGCGGAACGCCCTGGATGATGATGATGATGATATGATGATGATGATGATGATGATGATGTATGATGATGATGATGATTGATGATGATGATGATTGATGATGATATGTGATGATATGATATTGATGCTTGATATGATGATGCTGCTGATGATGATGATGATGATGATGATGATGATCGTGATGATTATGATGATGTGATGATGATATTGCTGATGATGATGATGATGACGATGTGTGATATTGATAAATATTATTATTATGGTTTGTTGTCATTATTCCTCTTCATGAAAAAGTTTACGATCATTACAATTCACAACTTCAATATAACACGAAATTACACTATGTTCAGTACACCATGTGCTAGTACCTAGCTTGGTAACGTACGGTCTTTCGGCTTTCGGCATTATATTGAATACACAATGATGGTCAGGGAAAAAAAGCCTGAACACGCTGCCTCAGTCGGACCTTTACTACGCATAGGTAACCCTAGGTCGTCAAAGCATCGGGTCAGTCCTGTAGGGACAAGCTGTAAGAGAACAACCGTAGATGTGAAATAGAAAGATATGGGTCGTTCAAAATGGAGTCAAATATGCATGGACCGTTGAACCATAGCATCTTGCGTGCATGGTACACGTTAAAACAAGAAACATGTTGGTTGCCTGGGCACCAATGTCTGCCCCGCGCAAGGCCGAATTATTTTAAAACATCCTGGAAAACTAGCCAAGAATTGAGAAATAAATACCATTTTCCTCAAAACAATGCCTAGTGTATAGGTGACTTTTTATTGAAAACGATGGTGATTCACTCTACTCTTGTTCAAGTTACTGTAGTAACTCCATAGTCGACGCAACCATCGTTGTTAAATGATGCAGCTGTCAAGAAAATTGTCAATATTTCTGAATATATGCAATGATATCACCAGGCCCTGCTGGCACTTCGCCCAAATGGCCGGATATTTGACTCTCCACTAAACCCGGGGAAATAGGACCTTGACAGATCCAATAATAAATTTGTATAAAAACACTGAAAATATAATCTACTCACACGGTATCAACATTTTACTTACACAAAAAATTATTTTTGTGTCTGCAGAAAGATTTATGCCATGTGATCACAACCATTACGTAATTTAGCACTGTTCATCATTTCAATTGTCATGAAAAAAATTGTTATGACCAAGGATCTTCAGCTTTCAATACAGCAAAAAAAAACTCCTTGTCTGTCTAGTTATTCAACATTCTATAGCCCCGCGCTCCCGCGCGTGGCCAATAAAATAACGAGTATAGAGTTCAAAAAGAATGGCTATATTAAAAAACATATACAACAAAATCACCAAAACCACAAACACAAAAAAATAGAACAAAACAAACAAAAACAAAAACGAGAAAAACAAAACAAAAACAACCTAGCATCATGCCAAAAAATAATCAAGTGAAATTTAAACCCAAAATATAATATGTACATCAAAATACATAAAGAACCTTCATCACGGAAAAAAAAATAAACATACTTTCATGCAACAACCTGTCTTCATTTAAGACAATCGAAACTTTTATTTGGAAAACAATATTAAACGTCTGTTAAAACAAAATACTACCCTATAAAATTCCTCAAAAAGCAAAATTTACTCGTATAATGTTACAAATCTGAAAACCACATTTAGCTCTCATGGCATGTGTTTAGATTTCTCCATGTAATCCCATTTCTCGATTGCCACTTAGAGCAAATTGCATACCTCTGCTACACAACATCTAATCATAGCAAAATACGAGGTGATATGGAAAGAGGTAAATAAAAGGCCAATTAGGCCAGAGTGGGTCACTCTCTGCTTAAGCAAAGTTTCACATTAAAATAACAAAACCACATTAAAAATTAAAATAATAATAATAAAAGTTGACAAGAATAGAAGATATAGACGCGCCCCAAAATCTAAATTTGATATGGATACACCAACATTTCATGAAGGGTTTAATTGGTTTGGTGTATTGAATAAGACCCCCAAACTAAGGACTAGTATATCATATTACAAGAAGATCATATGTTCTGATGATATTTTTAAGCACAAACCTGTTATAATTTTAGTATTATGGACAGAAGCACAAGACAGAGACATGCCCCTAATTCTTATCATTGCAATCAATAATTACTTTTCAACTAATTTTTAAAGTGTTTTGTTGATTTGAATATTTTATGGTTTAGTTAAGGGCTACCTATTCCATTCCTTGTTTTTGATTATGTGATTGTTCTATTTTTGCTTGTACTTGTTTTATATTGTTGTGTTCTAGTATTTTTGTTTGATTGTTTGTTTGTTGTGCTGCTGTTTTATTATTGTTGTTTTTTTTGTTTTTTGTTTTTCTTTTGCAATCTGCATCTAAATCACATCCAATCACATGTTTTAATCATTTTGAAAGACTAGGCCGCTAAGCAAACGTCTGCACCGCGACCGTTACCATGACGACACAATTTTTTAAAATTAAATATTTTTAAAAATTCAGAAATGACCTGTGAGGGGGTGTTAACATATTTTATGAACCAAGAGTTCACCGGTTATGACTATAAAATGCGGAGTTAAAATTAAACTTTAGATCGTATTTTATTTCGAAATCGCAATTTCGTTGGCCATTTGTAGACCGAATAAAACAGCATTGACGACAATTCATCAGACTTTATTTTCCCCTTTATTTTCTAACATTAGTTTTAACGCGAGCATGAGGCAGAATGTACACCAAGCACAAGGTCTAATTTATTTTTGGCTCACGTCATAGTCACCGTGACTGCAGTGTGCTTACATAGTTTCAGCGTTCCTTTACGATCTATACCATGTTTAATAACGCATAACATAGAATTGTCCCGGTTTAAAAAAAAAGAAAAAAAAAACACTTTTGTTATACTTTTTTAGCTGACGGAATATCCCTTCGTCAAGAAATAACAACAGTTTTGAGTATCAATCCTGAAAAATAAGGGTTCTACGTCAACTTGTACTTCAAACTCTATACGGGTATGAGCATGTCATGAAATATTCCTAATGTTAAAAAAAAAGATTTTTCAGTACCTTGGCTTAATTTACTTTGCATTTTGTATTTTAACATTTAATTCAACACCGGTTGATTTCCATGTATTATGTTGGATAATACACCATCGTATACATGTGCAGTGAATGTACGTCATTTATATTTTTACTTAGATTTTTTATTTGGTATTTTGGTTATGTTTTATCTGGAGTCCCACAAGGCACTGTTCTTGGACCCTTATTATTTCTCACCTTTATTAATGACATATCTGATTCCATCTCGTCATCAATACGTTTATTTGCGGATGATTGTTTAATGTACCGATCCATCAACAACAAAGAAGACTGCATAGATCTTCAGAAAGATCTTGACTTGCTGGACAAATGGTCAGCTAGATGGCAGATGAAATTCAACTCGGACAAGTGTCATGTGATGCAGATCTCTCATCGCCGCAACAACATCAGCTTTGACTACCAACTTGGCAAAGACAAACTTACATTAGTGGCTGAACACCCTTACCTGGGGCTTACCTTTACATCCAATCTCTCCTGGAAGACTCACATCTGACATCTCCAATATTACTTTAAAAGGCAACCGGATGTTGGGACTCATCAGGAGAAATCTAAGACACTGCCATCCACGCCTGAAAGAGCAGGCATACATCTCCCTCGTGCGGCCTCATCTAGAATATTCCTCCACTGTATGGAATCCACACCATCAGTCTACCACTAACCAGATTGAAGCCATTCAGAGGAGGGCAGCTAAATTTGTGATGAACACCTACCAACGCACTGAAAGTGTCACTGCAATGCTCCAAACCCTACAGTGGCCTTCGCTTCAATCCAGAAGGGAAGCAGCCATCAAAGTCATGCTGTACAAAATATCACATGGACTCATTGCAATAAATAAGGAACACTATCTCTCTTCAATGTCCAACACCCAGCTACGGAGTTACCATCCTGCAAGATTTCAGCCTCTAAACGACTCATTCCACCAAGAGCATGTATACAAATACTCATTCATAAATCATGCCCAACGCTGCCAGACTCTGGAATGTACTTCCTGTGGACGTCATCAACTGCAGCAGCAACCATCTCTAGAACGTCTTCAAGGGCACACATCTCATCCCAACTATCTTTCAGGAGATGGTTTTTACTCGCACATAAATGTACATATTATGTCCATCATCAGCTTCCCCGCACTTAATTTGTCCACTCACTTGTATAATCCATAATTGGACGTTGCTGAGTATCAACGTATATAGATTAGAGTGTAGATGTAGGTTATAGAAGTGCATTAAAGGTGAAAAACAAGCAGTGTAAATTGCACTTTATGCATATACAACACACCAGCTGAATTTGGTTTAGGAACAATACTAATTATATCTTAATGGGAAAAATAAATCATCAATAGATTTGCACAGTTAATCGGCTATTGCGAGTAGGGGCATCTGGAGCTGGTCCCATCCATCAAAGGTCAAAGGTCAAAAAAACCTTTCAAAAACTTTCAAAAATTATTTAATAAAATTAATGTTTTCTTCTTTATTTACCTGTAAAATAATGGGAAAGTACATGGTCGGGAAAAGTAACACGCACAAGAACAACAATGTTATCAACACCAAATCATTGTTTTTACCGATCATTTTACAACTCACGCAAAGCCATTATTCAACATTTAAATGTGTGATGTTATGAAAAAGCAAACAAATGACACTTTTTAGTCCAATAGATCCCTTAAAAAAATTATTGTTTTTGGCCATAGTTCTTAAACCAATCGATAAATTGCTCAAGATCTCCACTAATATCAATTTTATAGTAGTTTTAAAATTAATACTGATCATTTATATGGGAAGGTTTTCTGGAGTGAGTCCCCCATATCCACGAAGGGGTTAAACTACATCATTAATTTGGGTTGTTTTTTAAAAATCGTAAGCGACTTCTTTTTGTTTGTTGGAATGACATCGTCCACTCTATGTATCTGGAATGGCAGTGTAATATAAATTACAAAGACGGTATCGCGTGGGGATGGGAACAAAGGTCATGGCATAACTGCTTTCGGTATCATGGAAGACCTATGCAAACAGCAATACACCTTGATTGTCCTCGAACAGTTGTTTGGTTTTTATTGCTTTTTTCTTTTTTACACACCTTTTTAATTTTTATGTTATTTTGTTTTGTTTTTGTTTTCTCATGTTTTTTGTAATTGTTTTTATTTTTTTTAATAAATCTACTGACCTAGTTGTTTATGAAAATATGTAAAATTTAAACCATCAGACACTTTGAAAATTCATCACCACAATAAAAAAATCATTTTACGTGCTGTACGTAGAACAGAGACACCAATGTTTTAACAGCAAAATTTGAAGGACATAAAATGGCTTAAAATGCCAAAAGCCTTTTTTAATGTCCCTTCAAATGATAATAAATAGGGTTTACAATTATTATCTTTATTTTTTTCTTCTTCAGTTAAATGCACATCTCCAAGCATCTTGCGATAAAGGTTTTACTCAAAGTTGGTTCTAGATTGGAGTATAAAAGAAAAAAGAATTACAATATCATCGGTACTACTCCAAGTACCGTATCCCAACATTTTTAAGTAGGGAATACCGGTATTTTTTATTTACGGGTGTTTGCCAAATACCATCATTTTCCCATAGAGTTTGTACAATAATGGGTTTAGCGACGTCACGATGAAATTGTTTGTTTTTTCAGCACATAAAGGGTTTAATTATTTTATGTTACTACTTCTTCTTCTTATCTTCTTATCGTGTCCAAACACTGTGGTTCTCCAAATATGATCCAGCCAAATATGAGTACAACGTCTGGCTGCTTCACAACTAATTCCGCAAGGTCCTTGGTTGTGCATTGTTGCCATCAGCAGTGGGCAGACCAAGAGGTGTTCCATTGTACTGTGGTGCGTGTTCCACAACCACGGTTAGTATCCTGATCTGCTTTCCAGATAGCCCCACTTCTGCAAGGAAACCTTAGATGGTCGGCGGCCAGTCTGTTCTGGTTCTCAATCTTTTGATGCATCGCCATTCATCCCATTAGGAGTCAGCTCCGGGTGGAATATTCTCGCCAGGTTCAATACCGATAGATGTTACGACTTGGTGGTGCAAGATCGTTCTTATTTCCAACAAGGCACTCTCTTAAGCTCCTTAGAAGACTGTTTTCAAGAGGTTGACTTTGCTTAGAAACTCTCTCCAGATTTAAGGCGGTTGGCAAGAGGTATCTGTCCAGACATGGGTGCTTCCCATTGGATACTGGCAGCTACGCTCTTGCATGTCGCTACGCTACGACGGATATGTTACTAATGTTTATGTTACTATAATTGTTTACTTACATTATGTGTGTGAACTTATATCAGTTAAACATTCGCTTTGGGTCTTTTATTTTTAAAAGATTCTCAGATGATTTCCGTTATTGCCCAAGGTATGAAATAAGCGCATTTAACAACGCAGAGGACAATTGCAAAAAGAAACGGCGCAAAATCCCACGCGTAACGTGGCCAGCGCCAAAAACAAATTTTGGGGGTCCATAGGAACCCCCTCCCCCCCTTGTTCACTTAAGTGTTCACGCCCATCCTCACAAGTCCGAAACACCCCGTGATTTTGTAGTATGTATGGAAATAAATTCCTCCTGCACTTTTGCTTGAGGCTGTGTCGGCAGATGGTGCGTTTGAACCGAGATGTCACCGAGGTTGCAAAAAAATCGCCTTCGTTTTGTTTGTACTGATTTAGCTATCTTCCAACACAATACAAAAATGGATTGGGAAAATGCTAACATTGAACATGTGTATATCCCACGGGCCCCAGCATTTCGTCCTGACGTGCGGATTTAATGCATAAGATTCTTGGTATTAGTAATCGGTATTTTGCCAAATCTTGAGGTCGCAAATAAAAACACTGCGGAATGTTTTGTTTCACGTGTACCATGAAGTCAGGAAGAAAGTTTGGCTTTTTCAGTCATTCACGAAAAAGGCAGTAATCTCCTTGTTGTTGTTGTTGTTGATTTTTTGGAAAATTAAAATACTCCTATAACATAACATTTGAATGAAGAGCAATCCGAGGTATGTAACAGTGCAGTTGTTTGCAGGTTGCATTAAACTGTACTGCAAAATATTGTATTGCGATAACTGGTTAAATACAATTAAACATGATTTTGCAGTGGAATTGTGTTGGAAAGGAAGGTATAATCGATTAACCTGCAACTACTGCATATAGCTGCAGTAGAAGCGTTAATGGGCTTAAGACTAAGGTCCGTTCACACTTCTTACTGCAAGGGCACTCGCTGGAGGGCTAGTACATTGCCCGCATGCAGTTAGCCAATGCTGCAATGCATTACTGCAACAAGTTTCAATCTCGTCTTTAACTTGTGTTGCAGTGGGTTGCCAATCAAGTTGCAGTAGAAAGTGATCGACTTAAACCTCCGGCGGCATTGAGCAAGCAACCCTGCTCTGCACTTGCCTTGCAGTGGATTATATATATATATGAACGGACCTTCATGTAGCTATAAAAGCAATCGCTTGCCAGTATAACATACCAGTTTCTTTTAAGTGACTCTGATTCGGAAATCCCAAACACACAAAATCGTCCATGCAGTTTCTCTTAATTTTCAAATAAATGTAACTTACGCCGAAGTTTACAGGGTTTGAAGCACTTTGACTTTCCCCATTTGCTCATAGCATACCAAGCAACGTAAACTATTGTAATTTCTGGCATTTTCAATCCGCATGGAATTATTTCAAGATGGCATAGGCATCGTGTCCTTTAATGACTTACGCATTTAAAAGCAATTTTTGACTAAAAGCAACAAAATAGTCAACCAAACATAGACAAACATCAGTTTATTCCAACAGCATTAAAGTATTCTAACAAGTCGTAACCTAGATAACTCGACTCTTGAAGGCTTCTGATCCAGTAAAGACAATACAATCATCACGAAATATGGGCAAAATCACGAGGATGAGGGGTATAATCATCTTTTGACATGTGGTGGTCCATGGGTAAACCCCCCAAGGGTTTAATATCTTGTGTATAGGAAGCAAAACCGTGCCATTTACAACTTCAAAACTCATATTCAGTATTTGTATCAAAAGCCACACTTTTTTGTTATCAAGAGCATTATGTCTTAAATTGAAAGTTTTGTATCTTTGCTTCTTAAAAATAGATGTACTTTTTTTTTGGCAATGGTTCATTTTCCTTTAAATCATGCAATGTTTACTTTAAAAACATGGCTTCGAGCTCAGGAGCTCCTAGGGGCGGGACAACAGCGCTGGACTGCGGTACGGGTTCTTTTTCGGTGCGCTTGCCTCTCGAACTCGCCCCGCCCCACCCCCCCCAC
Organism: Ophioderma brevispina; assembly: GCA_023653785.1. Classification (NCBI taxonomy): domain Eukaryota; kingdom Metazoa; phylum Echinodermata; class Ophiuroidea; order Amphilepidida; family Ophiodermatidae; genus Ophioderma; species Ophioderma brevispina. Next base: position 101,575 of record JAMKCH010021308.1, on the reverse strand, counting down.
ACCACACCCACACACACACACAAACTCTTTCAAGAATTTGCTCTGAAAACAATGTATCATTGTACTTCCGTTTCTATAGCACCCTATTTGGAGTTGCTCTCTCCTCCGGCCACAAACAAGATTGTGCCACTGATAATGCACTAAGTAGCAAAAACAAAAAATAATCATTACGATCACGACGTCCTCATGCTATTCATGTAACTGATGACCATGCCCAAAAGGATCCCCCCATACCGACCCCCAAGCCCAGGAAACCACCAGCCGCCGGACCATCATAGCCTGACAAACTAAGTAGTGACTCGCTAAAGTTTCATTACACATATGACTAAACAGACCAATTAATAGTAGTTCTAGTTCTGGATTCTTTGCTGTCTTTTCACAACTCTGCTTGTAGGTGCATTAGCGCTTCTTAGGTGACTGCCTCACCGGTATGGTTGAACTTTCATTCCCCAGTTCTCTGGATCAAAGCATTTGAGAGAGATTTCCCAAAGTGTCTTTGTAAGCGTTTCTTAGGAGCAACACGTGAACTTTTCGCAGACATAGTTCGCTCAAAGAAAAATCTGTTTCTGTCACTACCGAGAATCCTTCCATTTGAACCATATGACCCGGACCCTCTGGTAGTTGTTTTTCCATCAGCAGGTAATGGTGATCTCATCATGCCTGTCGAGCGATGAGAACTTCCTTGTCTGATCTTGCTTGTCTTGTCACCCCGTATCCTGATAATCTTCCCTCACGCTGTTTATATGCGAAGCGATTCATCAAGAATTTGGCATATTTGGTTGGTAGGCAGTCCAAGTTTATCAGCCATAAAGTAAAGTTGCCATAACATGGCTTGATACACTTTGAGCTTGGTGTGAAGTGTGATAACGTCCCTTTCCCATACCTTGCCACGAAGGCGACCAAAGGCAGCACCTGCTTTAGCGATCCTGTTGTTAACTTCTGAATCGATATTGACGGAACGGGATATGGGTACTCCCTAAGTAGGTGAAGTTGTCTGCAGCAGGAAGCTTTTCATTATTGACGGTGAAGGTTGGTTTAACATTCGGCTTACCAGGATATTGTTGGCACATAACTTCAAGTCAATGTGTTGCACATTAGCTTCCGAGCCAGCAGCAAGAGCGCTGTCATCGGCAAAGAGTAGCTTACAGGCTGTTCCTTCTTGAATCTTGGTTTTGGCTTGAAGTCGCCTCAGGTTGAACAAGTCACCATCAAATTTAAAGTTATATTTGATGCCATTGGAGTCATTTGTGAAGGCATACTGAAGCATCTGTGAGAACATCACGCTGAATAGTATTGGGGCCAACACACAACCTTGTTTGACTCTATTTGATGCGTTTTGATCTTGTACACTTGCCATCATGGAATTGGCGTACCATGGTGATGAGTTTCTCTGGGCAACCAAATTTGGACATAATTTTCCACAACCCTTCACGGCAGGCTGAATCAAATGCCTTTGTTAGATCGACGAAGGTGAGATAAAGTTCTAAATTTTGCTCTTGGCATTTCTCTTGGAGTGGACGAGTAGCAACAATGATATCGGTGGTACCACATTTTTTTTCTAAAGCCGCATTGACTCTCAGATAGAAGATCTTCCTGCTCAAGGTGACAGATGAGACGGTTCTGGATAATTCTTGCAAGGATTTTTGCAACTGTCAGCAAAGATATGCCTCTGTGATTATCACACGACATCCTGTTTCCATTCGTCTTATACAGATGGATTATGGAAGCATCTTTAATCCTGAGGCACTGACTCTTGTTCCCACATAGACCTGAAGACCTCGGTGAGTTTCTCAACTAAGATATGACCCAGATACCAAAAAAGAAAAGAGGAAGGTCTACATCTCATCAAGTTTTCCCAATTTGCCCTTCCACATTCATCTTGTACAGATCTTTTGCAGAGTGGTGCATTTTAAAATGTTATGCAGTTATTAATGTAACCAGAAATGAATTTCTTCCTTCTTATCTGGTGCCGGCACTGAAAGTGGTTCTGAAAAGGTTCTTATGAGACCCCAAAACACTTCTGGATTCTTAAAGATCCTTATAGCGCTTTAGCATAGAATCTTTTTGTTCTAAGAGACTTGAAGATTATCGTATAACCCTCTTAGAATAGTTAGAACTTTCGTGCGCCCAGGACACCCTAGGTTAAAGCTTTACTTCCTAGAGTGTGCTAGAATTCGTGTTCAATCTCGTACCCCTTTTTTTTTAAAAAAAGCAAACGAGCAAACACGGAATCTATACAGACTGTCTCAAAAAACTATACAATCAATAAGAAATATAAACTGTGCATTTCTGCGAGATATTTCGACTTTATTTGTTACACAAGTTCCTCGGCTAAATCCTCGCTTTTGTTCCATCCAATTTAATGGACCCTAACCGGAGATATTGACACTTGATCACAAAGGATAAAATACTACTTGCACCAGTTTCACTTGAGTGTTCAAGAAACTAAATGTATAAGGCGTGTAAACCAATTTCAAACAAAACAATATTGTACAGATCAGAGTAAATGTATTATCATGCATTGAACTAATCAATATATTATTTTTCAAGCAGTGAAAGTATCAGAAATTATGTCCTGGTGGAATATGGGACTCATTCTCAGGGGGACAATAATAATGAAATTCGTGGACATTTTGGGAATTGACTGTCGAAACTAATGGAACAGCCGCAAGCCTCTATTAGGGGACAAATGTGTGGACGACGCTCTAATGTGGAGGGACAATTTACCCTTCCCCTATTCCCACTGTCTCCAAGATGTAATGAAGAAAGCAGTGTTGAACAAAGAACAATTAAGGAAAGGATGGTTGGTTTTCAAAGGTCTCAGTTTACTTTCAACAAGGGTGTTTTTATGGTTCTATCTCATGCTGAAAACCCTGCAGTGAATTTCCCAATGCTACATGTATTTATTGGCAATTGCGACATTATAAGATTATAAAAAGTTCATATAAGCATGGTGCCCGCTACTGAAATTATGACCATGATCACGAAAATATCAATACACTTCAACTCACGTAGTGAACTTCAACGTACCAGTTAATCCATTAACATGATTTAAGTACGTCAAGAGCTGTCAAGACACAACTATCATCAGAAAACTAATGCCAAGCAAATATGACATGGCTCTTTAGAACTCTTTACTTTGTATTAGAGACAGGTTTGAGAGAAATAAGATATACGGCAGCCGTACATTGAGTGCGACAAAAAGTCATGTACACGATGTCCAGTATCTCTATACGGTACATTTATCTTATTTTATCATTGTCGGAGGTGCATGAGTGTTTATATCCGTGCAATTCATATGTTTGTATTGAAACTAACATCCTATGTATGTCACACAAGAAAGTAAATCTACAACTTCTTTGCAAGTAGAAATCGTCGCTGGGCAGGAAAAACCTCCTATGTGCATTTGACCTTTGAACTCAAAAGCTCCTATGTGAAAATGGCCGCCACTTTCAAAACCTCCTACAATGTATGTGCATATTTACGGGCACCATCAAAACGCCTTATATATTCGCTCGAAAATTGAAATACCGTATATTAAAACGTAGGTAATTACTTTTAAGAATAGATTTTACCCTAGCCAAAAAGCATACAAGAATGTCTATTAATACATTTTGATTTTTGTTACAGACAATTCTGCTGAAAAATGTAATTTTGCACATAAGTTTTGAAAATTGCGTCCATTTTCACATATGAGCTTTTGAAAGTCATATCCTAGTGTTCATAAACTTTATAAACAGACTAAACTAGATGTTTAGTATTATGCTCATTGTCAAATCAAATTTTAATCATTTGAACCCTTTGAATTATTTTATCAAAGGCAATGTACGTCAGAAAGCGCCATAATTTGATATAGCGAAAGTAGAATCAAGAATTTGATTTAATTTCCAATTTTTGAATATCGAGGGAATCAGGCAAAGGGTATGACTTGTTATAAACTTTTCTATCATATCCCGATACCCAGAGAGTTTGAAGAGTATCATTTACAAGGAATTTTAACCAAATGTACCATGCCCATCATAAAGAAACTTCGGTCAACGCTCTTTCCTCCTACCACGCTGAAATGCGCAAAGTATTTCTAGCCATTCCCATGTCTAGTGCGTAATGTCCGTTAGTAATAATAATGTAATTATTCTAACATCAATACTCCTTGTATCAAATAACTAAACTTGGTCAACGTTTCCTCAAAGTCATTACAGTGCGTTGAGGCCTGGCCATCATTGGTAAGACAATAGGAAATAATGTGACTTGCCTCCTTAAAATACTCTTTGGATTGTATCCGTTGGCTCGTCTTGTGGAAAAAGAAGACGATTAACTGCGACAGGGAATTGTATACCCACACGTCCAATGCTTGTATAGCAAACATTATCATGGTTATCGAAATCATTATATGTACTTCAAGGACATTACTACAGGGGGAAGGCTCATACATTTCGTGCCTAACAGTAAAAGATAGCCATGCTCGTTTCGCTACTTTAATCATAGCCCATTCTAAGATATCACCAGTAGCGCTGTAGCAAGGAATTCGTAAGTGTGAAAAACGTGTTGTATTTCCCCACTGAAGCACAACACAGCCAGCGTAATTTGTCACTATATCTTAAAGGGGACCTAATTCGGGATTTTGAGTAAGGCAGGTGTGTTCAAATGGCACTGTTGACCTAAAATTTATATAAAGTTCTCACTTTCTTAGTTGCAAGAGCTCCAAGACATAAGAGAAACGCTGCTGTTTTGTACTTCAATCAACTACTTTTAAAACGTTTCAGCAACACTTTTTAAACACTTTGTAGTGTTACAAGCCTTGATATTTTAAAACCGTTTATTTAAAGAGACCACGAGGACATTTCCAAAAAGGGCCCCCGATTTCTTTTTTTCAACTGATTCTCGTTACATATATAAATGCTTATCATGTAGTTAAATCACAACGGAACTGATAAGCCCGAAACGCCACTTTATGTATAAAAAGATGAATGATTTTTCTGTCAGATGCATTACAAAAAATCAAACATGCTTCTCTGTGGGTGTTTATGTCGACAGCATACCAAGTTTCAAATCAGGTTTTTGATTTTCTGTTTCTGATCTGTTTGTTTGTCCGTCCAATAAACCTTCCAAACGTTCTCGAAGGCTGTTTTAATATAACCATCAATGCAAAGGACATCGCCGATAAGGAATGCAGGACGCCCTCTATAGTTTTCATGAGAAGCGGATGATTGAAACCTTCCCCCTATAAAGCGACAGCTCAAAGGTTACCTGTTTCGAGTTTGCAAAAAATTCAACTTTTCAATACGTTCAAAAAGTGTCTTTTATTTAAAATTATAATACAGCTTCAATGGGTATGGAAATTTCAAAATTTGAACCCTTTCTTTCCCCCCCCCAAGAACCAAAATGCCGCTTTGCAAGGATGTGTGTTATATAAATTAGCAACATATATGTAGTGGCATTCTGGTTCTTGGGGCGGAAAGACCATTTTTTGCATTTTTTGTTTTTTGGGGGGCCTGAACATCTAAATGAATTTCGCCAAAAAACACAACACCCTATTACATTATACGTGCCATTCCACCTAAGAGTTAGGCATGCTAAGCTACCAAGGGCTCAGTTCATTAGACTTGGATGGACAATGTTAATAACTGCTGACCATGCAGCTTCTGGATATCATAAATAATACGAAAATGCAGGGGAGTGTATTTGCTCAATATACTGTTGAATGAAAGCTATTAAACTGTGCCACGTGAATGGGATTTTAATAGGTGCTTGTGAGTTTACTTGCTCCTTAGATAAATCGCTGTCATGGCCATAAGATTGCGGGTCATTGTGGGTTGGCATAGAGTTTGCTTGGTGGGCAATGAAGACGATTATGTAATCCAAATCTTGGCACTCATTTCACTACAATAGTTATTTGGGGGGTTTTGTGGCTTCCTCATGTAGGCCTTTGTAGCTTATGAAGGACAAAATGTCTATCTAGGCTCATTCTCTTCTAGCGTCTTTTGTTGTTATCTATTGTTTTCCCGTGCGTTTACTATTTTTTACTACGAATCGGTTCGAGAAGGCTCCCGGGGTGTTATTTTTAATAACAGCTCTAGAGCTTGTTTATTTTTAATCACATGCACACTCGGAAGTAAGGGGTCACATGAACATGCGGGTCACGTTAATGGTTCTAGAAATACAATGTCCTGACAATTATATACAGCGGCGCGATCTGTATATGTACTGATGGCCAAACTTAAGATACAAATTCTATGGGTGTCACACTATGCACCCTATGTATGTAGAAACATTGAGCTGTATTTATGCTACCTTTAAAAGACCTTTAAAATTGATTGCCTCTTTACATCAAAACATTTCTCATAAATAGATATGAACAATTATTCTTTTTACAACAGCAAATATATGCCATATACTTTCAGATATTGATTTTCATACTGTCATTTTAAAATGTGTAGGCAGGGAAATGCAATTCCTTTAGGGTAAAGTGCCAAAAAAGACAAAAATAAAAAATAACAAAAAAAAACCTATCCATGAACATTAAGATTTGGCCAAACACTGGTTGAATGTAGAGGGTACCTCACCCCCCAAAAAAACAGTACTAAGTCAGCTTCAACCTCTTGCGATCAAGCTGCAGAAGGCTCCCCAGCCGACGCCGTCATTTCCATTTAAGTGGAGCGGTTTGATGACAAAATGTCGACAACCCCTCACCTCGGTACACAAAACGCAACCAAGTTCTATTCGAACAGATAGTAATAAATAATTAAAAAAATTGATGGTTGTGGTCAAACACTTGTGGCAGGGGTGTTTGGGGTCAAAAAAATCACGTTTTTGAAGTAAAAACTAAGAATATCAGATTATAATTTCTTAGCCAAAACAAATTGTAATTCATCATGGCAAATACTATCAATCTCTGACATGTATATTATAGATTTCTGTTATACAATATATAAAGGATCTAAGGAATTTTAGCCCCAAAATCACCTTTTTCCTAAAAAAAGCATCCTTTTTATCACAGTAACCAACCAATGAGTCTTACCTGAACCCTTTATGCAAGGTATTAAAAACCTAGATCAATCACAAAAAAGGATACCTAAAAATAAGATTGTAATATTTTTACCTTAAAAAATTATTTTAAAAAAAATAATAATTCTCTTAACTTGAAGCCCAAATTTCATTTTTTCGGCATTAGGAAATCATTCCCTGCCACCAAATATTTTTACCACAACCATCATTTTCTTAAATCTATATATTTATCCTTCAAATAAAGGTTGGTTGTGTTTTTTGTTGTACGGTGGGAGGGGTAACTCGAAAACTAGAGACATTTTCAAGGCTCGGCCCGCCTCCGCTAATTTGAAATCAAAATGTTGCTCCACAAATGTCGACCATCACACAATACACATAAAGATAGACATAATTTAAATGTAGTGGTAAAACACTGATAACTCCTTGTAATTTCTGCACGAAAATAATCAATATGTTCAAGGATGAATAGGGTTAATAGTCGTTATTCCGATAGGGTGGTTGTTGATTTATTCATTCAAACTTTACTCACGGATAAAACTGAATACATGATTAATTGCTTCGTATTTCCAAAGCACTAATTCAATTAACCGGATTGGCAAGGTATAGCTATATATTAATAAGCTGAGTCACTCGAAGGTTAATGGACAGAGCAATCAATACAACCAATTTGGAATTTGGGTAACCCTCTTCAATAGACGGTGACAAGGGACAGTGTTTTAAATATGTTAAATTTAAATTGCGGGACAAATATTTCGTTATCAATCAAATGTTAGCATGTTTTAACCAAACAATATGTTTTAAAATGTTATTTTTATAGTATACTCTAAGTGTATGCTATATAAACAATGTGCTATGATGGCGTTCGTATAAATAACAAGCTTTCGCGCTTGACTTGGTTAACATCGGTTCGCGGCCTACGGCCGCTCGAACTAGTAACCAAGTCAAGCGCTCAAAGCTTGTTATTTCACGAACGAATCTAGAATTCATGGTATTATCTATACATCATTTACAAGCTTATAACAACGGGCCAGCATGCACACATCTTCCCGTGTCTTCATTTAAGTCATAACTGGTTCATTGTAACGGAGGCATGCTCTAAGCTGCTTTTTCCAGCGAGTATACCCCTGAAGTTTCTCAGACTTTATAATTTTTTCTGGATACAAGTGTTATTTTGGTGATATAAAACACCTTGCATACCTGATAACCGACTTGTAAAACACCAAGTCAAAATTGATGATGAAATATAACTATAATGATTATAGAGGGCCCCTTAATTTCTTTCCGGCGATGTCCTTTAGGAAATTTGTAATCATCAAAAAATCGCAACTTTGTCTCCTTAATAGCACGGTGTTAGCAAATCATACTTGGGTATTAATCATTAACGCCGATGTTCTAATTGCAAAACACTTCTTCCAGCATAACGTTATCAAATCGTAAAGGGGTTAATACATATTGTGTAATAAAACATCTTATTAGCATTTGCATTTAGAGCGTGTTACTGAGGTTAATGCAAGTGGACTTCCAATTATGTTTCTTTGGTAAAACAGTTCCTTAAATTATTCTGCGTTTTCGTCATTTTTGGTGTTGATTGGATAAATTTAAAAATGTTTTTTTAAATTGAAGAATACTTTTCATTTAATATTTCATGTTTAAAACAGGAGAATAGTTCTATGGCTGTAAAACTAACATGTTCCGTTTCTTTGTGTGCCTGTCTACAATATTGCATGGACCAAAGAATTTTTCCTTGAATATGATGAAAAGGCAGATCGTGCCTTTTCGCAAACCATTCAAAAAAACTAAGTATAATCTGATAATTAACAATTGTATTCTTTGATTATGTCTTCTCTCAGGCCCTATATGTTATACTACTGTGTAGATTTGGGAATTAGTAAAGTGAACGTATTATACCCTCAATGAAAAAAGGAAATCGGTGGAATATCGTATTTTCGACTGGGTAGAGAATAAATATGCCACTTTTTCTATCGTGTCCAAACCACAGTAGATCTCAAAATGATACAGCCAGAGAGGGTTTTATAACGTCTGGGGCTTCACTGAATTCCAAAAGATCCTTGTCTGTGCATTGTTGCTCCAACAGTGGGCAGACCAAGAGATGTTTTGTGGTCTGTGGTGTCTGTGGTGCTGTTCCACAACCACAGGTACTGTCCTGATCTGCTTCCAGGTAGCCCTTCTGCAAGGAAACCTTACATCGACCAGTTCTGGCCACTAATGGAGTGCTTGCTCGGTCACTTATGACCCTGATAAATTCAGCACACTGTATGTTCCCTTCTTTGCACTTTATTCCGCAAAGGTATGCTGAATTCATCAGGATCACTAATGACCCAAGGTCACGAATGGCTTCGTCGTACCTATTCCCTGGTTTATTCTTATTTTTGCATGAAAAGGAGTATTAAATTAAAATCGTTTTGGCACCACATCGGAACCGGGGTATAGTAGGCATAAAGGGTAGATGGCGGTCTAACCGCCACTTAGGTAAGAGACGAATTCAAAGCTACATAGATCATGACAAACGAACGGCGGTCAGAAGGACCATAACTTCATCCCACGACCATATCGACTACTGTCTGTGCAATTAATTTAGATGTTAGATTTTTATTAATTATTTCCAAAAATATATGTTTTCGAAAAAAAAGTTTTGAAAGAAAGTTGTCATTCATCACTGGAACCTATAGTGCGGTATGGTGTGTATTCCCATAGGATTTCCTGCTAAAATTGATTTTGTTGCCTTTTGGGTTTCAGTAAGGCCTAGACTATCAAAAAATGATGGGGTGCACATTTTCAGACTGCTGCCCCCTTCTTGAAAGGGGGACATGTTAGCAAGGGAAAAAATGAGATCAAGTCAAATTGTGTTTTAATGTACACTAACGTGTTCGTCTCCTTATAAGGATTAGACAAAGTATATATTTGCCTAGGTTCCATCCTTTAGTTAAAGCGGTATAGCCCCATAATGGTTCAAGATCATCCTGAGGGTAAATGCTCAGATGTTGTTGGAAGTAGTGTCAAATGATTCCTCTTTTCATACTAAAGCAGAAAATGCACATTAACTGATTTGGTAATAGCACCCATAGACCATGTAGACCCTTGATAAATTTTGCCATGTAATTATGCAACCAAATGCCACACACTGAAGTACCCCGTCATTATCTGTCAGTCTGCTCTCTATTGATTCCAAAACAGCAAGAAAATCAATTTTAGTTAGCACAAAAAACCTACGGGAACTGTTTCATTGACATATGTACCATACCGCACTACAGCAATCAAGGTTCCAACTTGAAAACAGATTATTTTTCTTTCATTGGATTTTATTCAATTTACACTGATTTTATTGGCAAACGACAACAAACCGGGACCACTTGAATATTGACTCTTGATTCTGAAACTTTGATATCAAGTCCATTCACGTATTTTAAGCGCTTCAAAGGTATAAAATACGAACAATAATATTGATTCGTGGACCTTGTTCTGATTTGATAATCAATTTTGCGTCACTGTCTCCAAGGCGTACGGATTGAAAAACATGCGACATCTCTGAAACAATGTTTTGAATATAAATGTAATTTGTTTGCAAGAAAGCAGAAATTGAAAAATAAAACAACAACAACAATATCTTAGCTGGCTACACCAGCTAACATAAGAACGTAGGAGACAAAGAAAATACTGGACAAAACAGACAGCGGATGCTGATGAACAGACAGACAGACAGACAAAAACCGTAGTTAACCAACAAGCCATGCTCGTTAACATCTGTAATAATGAACTGTGATTACCTTTATCCTCGCTCCTACCTTCCCTTTTTAGTTGATGTCAGATGGCTGATGAAAAATATCTGGAACATTAGCCGGTAGAGTTATGCGAGAGTAAATTGATACACGGGCTCTATATAGGAGTTATTTTTCTGGTGTGAAATGTTAGTCAGAAATCTATATCTTAAGTAACATTATACTAACATAAAATGTTGTAAATGCATTTGTGACTGGATTTCATCCAAAGACGCTAGATTCGTTTTATATAACCGTATCAGAATAAATAAATAAATAAATAAATACATAAATAAATAAATAAATAAAATAATAATAATAAAAAGATAAAAATAATAGACTTGACTCACACAGTTTAAGTAAGGTACAGGCAGCAAACTCAAACATATTTTAATAAATACAAACTAAACACCTGTTCTATTAATGATAAAAAAAGGTTAAAAGGTTATTTTCTTGGACAATGTTCGATTAAGGCGTTTTAACACGTGTTTTGTTGATTTTACGTTTCATGGAAAGTCTTATTTACATAATATGAGATCAGAATAATATTTTATAACATTCTGTTGTAAAAGGTGTTTGTGTTTACTGAGTAAACATTCGTCCCTTATCTTTATTAAATTGAGGTCAGATGATATGACTAGTCTGTTTAAAGGTTATGTCCTACCATACAATCAGGATCTTGAAGTTCACACTCAGTCTGTCTTTAAAGATCACATGTGTCATTATTTACATGCACCATTAACACTCTGCCATCGCACATGTCAAATACATTCCAACTTCAGAAATAGGGCGCACATCACTAAATAAAGGCTCCATTAAAATACACAAGGGACCTCAGATTTGATTTACATTTCCTATCTCAACACGTTTTCATATGCTTTGATTATTAATGAGAAGAATCTCTTTAATAATCTGAGGAAGAAATTATTTTTTGCTTTTTACTCTTCACTCGACACTGATGGGTAAAATTACATTCATGTCAAGGCATAGTTCTACAGCTGGCAATTACTTTCAATTCAACATGCATCGGAAAAGCTTCACCATCTAGATAAAACAAAAGAGCAGCCATCATAGAAAATACACGTGCACCCACATATCACAAAAGCTGCCATATGCTTAATCTGTTAATGTTTGGCCATTTCATTTGAATTGGCTACTAAATAACACTGGAGCAAGCTAGGCTGCTGAATTTGGCACCTTATTATAGACTAAATACTCACTTCACAACCTGAATAATTAAGCTAGCCTAGACTATGTATATTCCGCAGCTCTATTGACTTACCTTGACTGTCGATTCGTTCACACTTTTACACTCCCTTACATGTTCAAAATAGCTTTTACAGCCAACACTTGGTGGAAATTATCATAATAAAAACGGATAAAATACCACTTGGTCCAGTTTAATTATGGAGAGCAGGTGTGGTCTAGTTGTACAAAAAGTGTAGGACTCGTGATCATTAGCCCGTTAAAATCGTGAGTTCGAGCCCCACTGTGGTCAATGTGTTTGTGTCCCTGGACAAGATACTTAATTTCAATTGCCTCGTCGACCAAGCGAAATCTGGGGAGCTGCTATGGAATATTACAATCTAACTGCTGATAGGCTTGTGCGCTTGTAAGGCATGTCTTCGAGCAGCCACCTAAATGAAACTAAATTATTGTGACGATTTCTTGAAGGCGGCGTAATAATTATTGTCAACCACGTTTTGAGCCTGTTTACGGGGATTAAGCGCTATATAAAAAAAATGGTTGTTGTTGTTGTTGTTCATGTAAATGTTGAGGGGGCGGACACGATCTGCTCGATTTGGGCATTTGAGATTTCCAAACGGTAATTTTATAGGGATTTCTTACGTGCATTTTCGATGGTAGCATCGGTCCCAGTAACATTCAAATCACCTCTTAACCTTCTTCAATAAGTCTTAGTATATCTGATATTTGGAAAAAAATATGGACTTCAAAAATCTGTCGGAGAGTGGATTAACCCCGCTGCAAACAGTGGAATTCCAAAAACGCTCATTTCCTTTAAATATTTGTGACCAGCTACAAATATTTGACAAACATTAAAAAAAAAAAACAACTTATTTCCTGATATATAAAGTCGCTATTTGGATTGTTAGTAAACTGCATTATGCTGTATTACTGTTTATTTTTACTTTATTTAACTTAACGTATTTGCATAAGGCGCTATGTATTGTTATTATCGTCCATTATTCAATAAGCAAAATTCTGGGATATTTTAAGTTGCAACAGAGATGTCATCATCATTTTTTCTTGGGTCTGTGATACGTAGATCTTTCATATAGATTAGACGCTCAAAAGATTTCTACCTTTTATTTGGTTTATAAATAACTAAAATGAAAACCAAAAGGCGGATTTTATATGTTTATATTCAAATCGATAACATAGTCTGAATTTCGTATTTGCTCCTATTATAGCGACATTAGAAATTTCTCAATTTTTTGTACCAAAGAAACAGTTAAAGAAACAGCTTAATCCTTACAGACGGGGATATTTTTGGATCTAACGCTTTACACCAGTGCAAAAATCAGATTGTCACATTTATTCGGGACAACTGTTATTTTAAGCGTCCTTTGGGTGTGGCTGTTACAAACTGGTTTCACGTTGAGGGGTACGTCACGCCCGGGCAAGACATAAACCAAATCCATCTGATTCACGGACTAGATATGCGTTGTTTTCACGGCAAGGGATGATCGTGATCCAATGATGCCAACGACCCGGGGGCAACTACATTTGGTGGCCTGACGCTGAAGGGAATTACCCTGATGTAGAAGAACCGATCATGCAACGAAGGCTGAAGAGCAGGAGCTTAAGTTGCCTAGAATGTTTTAGGGATCCCACACATCATCGAAGCTCGTTGTAATGAACACGAGGCTAACTACCAAGACACATTTGCCAGGTAGCTTCGACCAGCCTTATCTTCGGTCTTCTGTGACCGATTTTGCACTAGATTACTTTGCAACCCCGCTCCGTGGCTCATACGTAGAGCGGAAGGGTCCCTTTTAGGAGCGTGAAGGTTCCCTTAAAGAAAAGCCACAATCAGTTAGGAAATATGAGGACCTATATTACTGTCTTTTGTTAAAAACAGACCCCGAATCATTTAAAAGCGGTCATGAAGGTGTCAATTCACGAGACATTTCTAGACTTGAAAAAAGTCTGAATCCCGACTTTTATTAGTAAACAAAAGTACAATTAAATCTCATCATTTCTTGACAATTGCAGCGTGGTACGCGTCTAGCCACTTGCGGGGTCTTACTACAATACTTTTCTAATAGAACAGTGCAAAATGGACTTTGATGAAAAAGGTGTAGCGCCTTTGAAGTCATGGAAGATTTTTTTTCAAACCACAATCTATGTCGTGTCGTGCCCCTAAAACGTCCTCTATTCCTACTTACCGGGATACCTTTTGGAAGAATACAAGATATCTTTGTCACAAGCAGTGTACTTATATATTATATTTATTACACTGGTTTCTTTCGCTCTCTTGTCTCTCCTTTGCTATCACCCAACATTTTTCTTCTCTCTTTTTCTCCTAAGTGTGCTCATGCTAAGGATCTTCAATCACTTATGCACAATTTCTAATTTGGCGGGCCCCAAAATTTTGTACAAATTATGAGCTTCATTATTTTTTGCTCCAACTCTTCTGGACCCATGCATGAACTCCTGGGCCAAGTTTGATCCAGGTGGACGTAACGTATATACGGTTACACATGTTCACCCTACTGTTCTCTCACTCTGTCTTCTATACAATCCTGATATGAGTTGACCGAGTTTATCTTTGTTTTTATTGAGCACAAGCATGTATTGCATAAACACTTCAAAACACTTTCGCGAGAGCCAGTGCTTGTTGCCAATCGGCTATGTGCTGTGTTGCTGCATGGGATGAATGTAATGTGAGCTAATGTTTTTGGATCAGGTCATTACAACTTCGGATGCCAGATACGTATTTTGTCCACTTTTCAAGATATAATGTCAATGAACACTAACATTTTATACTACTACCCCTTACTGGTCATTTAAAGTGATCCACACTTCGTACCCACTTACCAAATATGGCCATATGCCAAAGCGAAAAAGATGCTCGGCTAAGGACCAAGGTGGCGCACCCCTGGGAGTACATAATTCTCCGAAATATAACTTTCGTAAATTAACGAAATCAGTCTACGGTGTTCTATCTTCTAGTATGTGCACATTCTCGAGAAAATGAATTAATGTCATTCAATTTATACCAAGGACATATCAGTGACTATGGGTGGTATACCATGGATTCATTACTCCAGCAATAATGGGGGGCGATTGATACGGTAAATCCGCTCGGGATGTAGAAGACAAAAAACTTCACAGAGTTGGTTTTTCCTTTTTTCATGTGGAACTGCAGAGTCATTGGTATTACCCATGCAACTGAAAAAAGAGTGCAGGTGCTATACCAGCACCCGATTAAGATTAAGCTTATTTTCATGACGTGGAACACAATTACCCGTCCTCTTTCCCCGATAAATAAAGTTAGAGGTTCTACTGTGTGTTTCAATTTTCTTGGACCCATATTTCATCCTTTATTCGAAGGGAAAATAAGGTGAAACAAAGCTTAATGAGAAAACAAAATGTTTGGCAAAAACTGTGACCTAACATATCTGTGCAGACCAAAACCCGTTAACTTGCCGCCGTCGTAACCCCCAGTTTTCATGGCAAATTATTGATTTCATAGCAGCAATCGACAATCATTCACCTATATGAAAGGGCAGGTTGAACCGGTGCCGAACAAACTTTTAATTGAATAGAGAAGAGTGGTCCAATATAATATGATTAAGTTATGGGTGTTGGTTTTCTTTCTTGCACCAAGATGTTAGGTCATTAGCGTTGCCAATCAAACTTCTTCATGATTTTACTCATCTTCGTGTTCTTATTGAATATAAATGATGAAATATACGATCAAAGTTATTAAACTCCCAGCAGAAGTTTTAGTTTTATTTCATTCGTGAATGAGGCTGTAGTTCAATCTAAACCGGGCGGTGAAAACAATTCAAAAGCTTTTACCGTCATGGAAAATAGCAATGGTTTTGCAGTCCCAGAGAATCTGAAGTCCGTTGTCCTATTCATCCTATTCATAACGGGCGGATTTACTTATCAATAGCACCATTGTTTGCTGGAGTCATGGAACGTGGTGTACATCGCTTGGTCACTGATATTCAGGGAAAAAAGGAGATGAAATTTAATTCATTTTCACGAAAATGTGCACATACTAGAAGTGAGAACACGCGTAGAACTGATTTTGATAATTTTAGACAAGTTGTTTTAACAAAATTATGTACTTGTAAGGGGTGCGTCACCTTAGTAAACGCTATGAGATCTTGCCCGCTAGCCTAAAAGTGGAGGTGCTGAACCGTTTGCTAAGTATAGTATGTCACGATGAAAACATCCCTGTTGAAGCCATAGGAATGTTCGTTCACTGATCCGCTAAATCCTTCAGTCCTTGAACACGTATGCACCTATCCGCAATGTTTGTTAGTTGTGAGTGAGGGCCGGGGACTCAGGCTAGGACAAATATCCAGCATAATTAATGAACATAGCGTACCGTGTGCAAGACATCTCCCGATCGGGGCTTCTTCAACCAGCGCGACATGTAGAAACAGTCCAAATTTCTAAGGGTTGAATCTATGCATAATGAAAACGCCGCAAGTTTATTACATACCGGGGCAAGTCAAATATGATACGAGTATAGAGGTTAAGCCTTCAGGATTTGCCATAAAAGGTGTCCGCTTATGATAAAATGTTTGAGAGATGATTCGAAGGAAATAAGTTCGAAATATTACTCGCCAAACTCTAGCGATCAAAGCCTAGGCCAAAGAGAGAAAAACTGGATACGGAACGATGCAGTAAATCTTCAGAAGCTTCACTCATAATTCCGATTTTGACGGGGAAAGTAGCCATCAATGATTTGCTACACCTATCCTTGCGATTGCGCATGTGGGGAAATCTTTGCAGCTTCTACATATGTAAATACACATTTCCAATGATTCAACCACCTGGCTGTTTCTCAAATATTCTGACGTCACGCAACGTCATTTAATGAGCAGCCCTCTATCAATACGGGCGCCGAAATTTCCCACACAGTTTTGTAAGTGTATGGGCCTATAAACTTACGTACAAGTTCGATCTACTGTATTTTCTGTCAGAAATTACAATACAGTGGTCTATGGGGCACCGTGATACAATCATTTACTCATAACATCAAAACGCTCCGTCTGAATCAACTATTTTTTGGAAATAACCTTTTCTCGTGCATATGTACCGAAATACACCTTTACGATCAATTTTTGAACAAATAGGCATGATAAAACAGACCACCCGTATAGTTCCTCAACCAATGTAACTCAATTACTCCACGAACCATCATTCTAATGACATCATGTATCGAGTTATTTCGAATGAACAACTCACATAATTCTTGAAATTAGCCTTCCTAACATAATTAAAAGCCCTAAAGCCCTTCGTTAGTGCTGCTGATTTCCGAAGTATTGTGCAAAACATATTCCAAGCGCTCCTCAAATTTCGTCGACGGGGCAGTGGCTACTTGGACAAATGTATGCAGGGTACTTTGCTTCTCTTAACTTTATTTTTTCTTCCGCTCTTGCCAACTTAGTGTTGTTACATTAGGATTGCATGAATGGAGGTTTAATGCCATGCTCTTTATCCAGTCTTTCCAACTGAAACAGTAATTGTCCATGTTTATTGAACTTCCCTATTTTTTAATGAACTGTAGCCACTTCCATTGTCTCTTCCTGTATTTTCTGCTGATATCATTACCACCTCATTTTGATCTTTTTAAATCATGCAAAGCTTCCAGTTGGTTGGTGCTGGTACTAGGTTTTGCTGCGATGCTTAAGGGCTAAAATGCCAGCGTATAGTTCTTTGCCATTGCTTTTCAGTGTTGATATTTCTTTTAGTCTTGTAAATCCAGTCGCTATTCTATCTAGCACACTAATTCCCTGCTCTACAATTATATAGTATTTAGTGATGACTATCACCAGTCCTGAATTCCCTGAAAAGAAACAGAATAAAGGAGTTATTAGTTATATTTCCTAGCTTCAAGGTAAATACTGATTTTAGGTTGCCCAGATTTGAAACACGCATTTTGTCTATGAATTATGACACAGGTTATTACTCGTGAAATGACGCAAACTATAATTTAAGTACTATATTTTGTGTCTTGTATGTCACCTTTTGAATGTAATACATGCTATCCGAGTCAGGTATGCAAGACCACGAGTTACACACGTGAAACTCACAGGCAAAACATGTGAATTAACACTTAAGTGACCAAGGGGGGAAATTTGTTTTCGCGCTGGCCGCTTTACGCGTGGGATTTTTGCGCCGAATTTTTTTTTGTAATTGTCTGACTTTTAAATGCGCTTCTTTTCATACCAAAAAAATTAAAATCGGCCAAGCCGTTAATGAGTTAATTAGTGGGGGTCCCATGGAACCCCCCCCCTTGGGCACTAACGGAAGTCATCTGAGAATATTGCTAATTATCAAAGACCCAAAGCTAATTTTTTTGCTGATATATGTTCACACATACATGTAAGTAAACAATTATTAGTAACATTAAAAATAATTAACCCTTTATGTGCTGAAAACAAATGATTTCGTCATGGACGTTGCTACTGTACGTCCAAAGTCTATGGGAAAATGACGTGTCTATACAAAGTCTATGGGAAAATGACGTGTATTTTGCAACACCCGTTAAAAATACAGGACCCCTAAAACTGCATTTTTTGTGTTAAATATATGTAATTTGGGTCTTCTAGAATAGATATCAACATAAAATAAGTTTTCAAAAAGTTTGATGTAAGCGCAAGGCTCATTTGAAATTTCCGTCTTTTTTTTTCAATTTTACGAAGGTTTTAAAAAGACAATGTTTTTCCCCTGAATTGCAGCACGAATAACAAATTTCATTTTGTGGTATAAATTTCGTGCAAAAATTCCTTCGGGAAGTGGTTTCCTTAGTGTGGGGTCCCATGGTCCCTTTGGGCACCAACGGGAGTGAAAACCCTTGGTCACTTAAGTGTTAAGAGATGTAGATGGTTTTCAATTCCAAATGCATGTTAAAGTGAAACATTTTTTTTCACTTTTTTTTTTACATGTATTATTAACACACCAATCTTCCATTTACAAAAATAACAATAATCTTATATATCAGATACACAAAAATATAAATGTAATTAGCATATAGTTCCCACTGACGGCTATTCAAGGCCAGGCATGGATCTACATGAATAGATTTATAGGAAAACACAAATCTCCAAAAAGCACCAATAATTTAAAGGAATAAGATTTGGAAAAAAACACCCTTGCCCATGTCCTGAATACCCATCAGCAGGAAATAATTATATTACATAAACAAAATTAGGAAAATAGGATACATTCAAAACATAACTTGGACAACAATTAACGGGACAAAGACAACACACTTTACACAAAACAAGCATATGCAAGATGTTGAGAAATTTCATTATACAATATACCACTGGACATAAAAATAGAAAAGCGAGAGAAAGAAGTGGTACTCAAACCATAAGGCTTGATCACAAATAATTAGACCTTAAAAAGGCAAACAAAAAAAATAACCGAGTAAGATAATGACTGTTATATCATAATTGCAGTGGTTTGGGCCAGGTGATAGTTTTAGACTATCACATACCTTTAAAGTAGAGCAAGTGAGATCTTGATATAAAAACAATATTAACTGCCCATATTCGTGCAATAATAATAAAAATGTTGACCATTCCACTTTACTTGGTTTTGCCTCATGAAATAGAAAAGCCAAAACTCGACCTCGTGATATACCCTCATCATCACCATATTGGTAAATTATTCTGCACCAAATTCCATAAAGATTGACAACAGTCATTTATAATTAAAGGCACCATCAGTGATTTGCGAAATCAGAAAATCGAAAAAAAAAAGAAATCGGCGAAAATCAGACTTCTTAAAGTGAAACATGCTATTACCAATAAATATGTTTAATGAATCATAATTTTTCAGTCATTTGATACTTTGCGGCAAAGAATGTTTGTATAGACTTATTTAAGAAATAACAGGAAGTAAAAGTAAGTTTGAATAATAACTGTGACTGTTACTTAGCACTACACTGAAATATTAGTTGAAAGTGGTTTTACATGATCTGTGTGTAATATCTTTAACTAATTAATTTAAAGTGCCATTTGGCGTCCATTTTGAAAGATGAATGTTTGATTTAAAAATTACCCCTTTATCTCTATAAATGTGGCCGTCACCTTTTAAACATCCTCTAAATATTTTCAGACCATTAAAATAACAATTTAGCCATCATGTCTTCAGCATTTTGAAAGCGTACTTGATAAACAATGAATAGTAAATTTTGGTGGCCATTTTTGAAAATGGCTACCAAAGGGGTAAAATTTGAAGTGGCTCATGATCTCAATATTTTAAGCATATATTACTCTACTGATATACAGAATCCATGGCTTTTATCACTAAATGCATGATTGTTATGTATTTTTAGTTATGCCACGTCGCTCTTCTTATTTTTTTTCACTATACGGTAAACACGATTACATTGATAAAGCTAATATTTAGTTGTTGAACCGAAATAGTTGATATGTCATGTACATGTGGCTAGCTAAAACTTCTATTTGAACATGTTGAAATCAGTTTTGTTACAAAGCAACTTCAGTTATATTCTTGTCGGTCGTTAAAACAGCACCGATCCCAATTAATTACGATATATGATCACTGCATTATTGGACATGACCATGCGAGAAATGGTGATCTCCGAGAGACGAGCTTCAAGTAGAAAGCATGAGAGAGATGAGCGGGAAGGCGTGTCTTAGATGGTTTGGTCATGTGAAGAGGAAAGATCAGAATCGTGTTGGAAGAAAGACACTGTAGACGGAACCACCTGGAAAAGCTGGAGAAGGATGATTTCTGTCACATCGACTCCACGAAGAAGATAGGAGGAGAAGAAGGACAAGAAGAAGAAGAAAGGAGGAGTTGAAGGAGAAGAAGAAGAAGAAGGGGAAGGAGTTGAAGAAGAAGAAAGGATGAGTGAAGGAGTTGAAGAAGGAGTTGAAGAAGAAAGGATGAGTTGAAGAAGGAGTTGCAGAAGAAGGACATGAAGAAGAAATAAGAAGACGATGGAGAAGAAGGCGAAGAAGGAGAAGGAGTTGAAGAAGAAGAAGGAGGAGTTGAAGAAGGAGTTGAAGAAGGAGTTGAAGAAGAAGGATGAATTGAAGGAGTTGAAGAAGGACAAGAAGAAGAAATAAGAAGAAGGAGAAGATGGAGGTGAAGAAGAAGAGGAGGAAGAAATGAGAAGGAGTTGAAGAAGGAGAAGAAGAAGTAAAATGAGAGGAAGGCATTATTGGACATTACTTCAGTCAAGACTTTTACTCAATGCCCATTTAGTGAAATGACATGACCAACTAGTATTTTTATTTATTTCCAAAGCCTACAGTTATAAGATCCTCTCAAATGATATTCCAAGCTTATGATAGGATGCTATATCCAGAGGGGTGAATTATTGTGGTCGCTGCCCCGGAAAACAATTTTCTCTTCATCTCTCCAATACATTTTCGATTTTTTTTAACCTCATTCAATTTCTTACCGTTATGTGTTTAAATGCACGCCCCCGAAATAACCCCGAAGTGACAAATGTATCTATGCGGCCTCACTAGATCCATTAATATCAGACAAGGGATTCATTTTAACCATACCCACAGCTACTATAATAAATCATCAAATGTTGAGCATGGCCTCATGGTCTTGCTAGTTTGTCTCTCCTCTTTTGTATTACTGTCTTAGATATCTGACCATTTGTCTGATTGTACGGTTCATAAAGTTAAACATTTAACTGCTATATAGGTGTACTTCGTTGTATGCATTTACTCTTTCAATGTAAAAGCCACTCCTTTGGAGTGAAATTTACTCTTATTTGACTAAGATTTTACACCACATTAGGATTATCTTCGTTTATTTACTCGTTATGTTTTTCAGTGTACGTAATAGAACCTCTACAGGAATTTCTATTTTCACATTGTTTTTACTTGTTTTGACTTGCAAACCGATCATTGTATCCAAACACTATTTTTAGACATGGCACGTAACATAAAGTCCCATATTTTCTTTGAAATATATCTTTTAGGCCATTTACCAAATCGAAACGACCCATAGTTTGAACAACGTGTTTGGCAAACATATTTATACGTGGTCCATTCTTGGTTCCATTCTTGCTCGATGCTTATCACAACGATTCAAAGCGAGGGAAAAGGTTAAATTAGTTTGTTTATTTGTTTGTTTGTTCGTTTCTTTGCTTATTTTGAGTAGGTGTTTGTTATCGATATTAGATGCTGATGCCATGTTTGTTTGTAAAGATCGCGTAATAAAGAAAAAGAATTAAACACGAGAAGGCTGTACATGCTTACTTTTTTTTATTAGGTTTTAACTTAACAGTGTATTTTTTTCAGGATTCATCTGCTGAAACGAGGAGGTTTTTGCATGACTCTATAAAACCCATGATCCTGACGATATAGAGTAAATATAATAAAATAATGTCTCACTTTTCTTCCAAACATTTATGCATTTCTTATTTATATGGATTTTTTTAACGTTTATAATCAAAGCCACGAAGCACACGAATGCCGTGATACGTTTTTACGTTTTAGGAACGGGCGAAGGAGTCAGCTTTCTAACAAAACGTGTTATGCTTCTGATAAACAGATGCTCCCCATAAACATTTCGAGGAAGAACTTTCCAAGTAAGAAATTGGCAACTTCTGACCCTCCCAAGGTTCATCAGATTTATAGTAAGCTGAGAATTTCATGCTTCTGACATTTTGGGATTTTGTCAGATAATAATAAGTTTTAAAAGGATATTGAATTTGTTTAGGTTTTCTAATGGTTAATTTTGTGAGATAAGAATAAGCTTTAAACCTCGTCCACCTGAGCCCTTTTTGTAACAAAATTCCCAAAGGAGGTGGTTACCACGTTCGCTAGCACAAGATAGCTTAGAATTTATTCTTTCCATTGGTATCAAATTTAGTACCAACATTCCTGTTATGACGTCACTATCACGTTATAAGTTGAGGAAAGTATGAAAGATGTCGACAGGGTTGATTTACTTGGCATCTCCATCAGTAAGGACCTGTCATGCTCTCCTGTGATCACCAAAATGGTTAAAACTGCCAGTCAGCGACTAGGATTGCTCCGTCGAGCTGCATCCTATCTTGAGACAACTCAAAGGGCTGCATAGTATATATAAATGCATGATTCAATCCAGCCATTGGTCCATCGCAGGGCAGTTGGAATCGACACCCTTTTTCCACCGTATGTTTTATGGAGAAGCATCGGAACTCCTCAGCAGCTGCTACCTGAGCTGCTCTCAGTTGACCCTCGCATTAACACAAGGTCCAACCTGGCCTTTCTCCCATTCTCTGTAGGCTTATGGAACGCCCTTCCTGCATCAAAGCACGGCTTGCAAAAGGATGTTAATCGCTATGTTGGCACCAATCAGTCAGCGTTACTAATTAGATAACTGCTGTTAATGCCTAGATTAGCTTTGACATAAAAATATACGGTTGAAAATTGATATTCTGCAATTTTCCCCACTCAATCACATTATTATAGCACTAAAATGTTCTGCGTATCATTTCTCATCAGATAGAGCCTAAAATGGCGTGAAAATCGGATATTTTATGACGTCATTATGATGTAATACTGGGCATGTTGGTACTCATGTTGGTATCACTTTGACGGAGGAAGACTATAGCTATTCATTGGTAGCAAAGTTAAGTGTCTGTGATATTCCTGAGTCCTTATTTCTAATTATTCTGATTCCTTACCTATACCCCGGTTAATGTTTGTTTTTGCATGAAAATGAGCGTAAATGTCAATTGACAACTTCATTAAATAATTTGGCACCGAAAGGGTGGGGTTGGTGGGAGGCTGGTGGGGAGAGGGGCGTTAGTGGTAATAACCCCCTTCAGTAGACGAGGGTTAAAACGATATAATTTGTTCAAGTTTTCAGATGGTAAATTTGTTTTACAGGACCGACTTCGGTAAAAAATGCGTTCATAAAACGTTCATATTTTAAAAAGGACGAAAAAGGTCCTTGTAATTCTCAGGTCATGAGATATTATTATATGCCTAAAATTCTGAAACACTACGTTTTTCTTCCGTAAAATTTTACGCTATTTGAATCAACAGCCGTCTGTTCGACATTTTTTTCGACACAGAGGGAGAGAGAGAGAGCCTGCGATACTGCATCTATCTATCTCCCAACTCAGTTGGAACACTGATCAATTGAACAAACGTACGTGTCTGTATGCAGTCTCCACTCAAAAAATCTGTTTCTTACGTTACATGTGAACTTTGAAAACAAAGCATGGATTTCGAAAGGATTTATTAAAGGAAGATGGCATATGTATGTTTTGAAAATAAAAATGAGAAAGTGCCCCGTATTTTAAAGTCTTACAAAAACCCGTTTGATACGCGCCCGGTTAAGGATAATTCTCAGGCCCACGCTCCTTGTTATTAATCGTTGAATAAATAAATAATAAATGTCGACATTTATATAGCGCCTTTCACAATGTATCAAAGCGCTTTACATTTATTCCGCTGCCACTAGAATATGTCAGCTGCCTTACAAATGCCCAAGGCATATTTGGGCGGCGCTCAATGGACAATATTCCTAACAGCTCCCCATTTAGCACCTGGGTGGAGAGAGGCAAGCGAGGTAAAGTGCCTTGCCCAAGTGCACAACACATTGGCTTCAGCGGGACTCGAACCCAGGACCTTTGGATCAGGAGACGGTCGTTGTATCCACTGGAACACATGTGCCCTCTGAACAGAGATTTGGCATTATCTGAACAGAGATTTGCTATTTTGTAACATCAAACAGATTTGCATATACAAGTCTTGACTATGAAATTGCGATGTGATGGGCCAGTCTTGTCTTTATCTTGTTTTGTAACAAGGAGTGTGTCGTCCCCTCTCTCTTTCTTCTATTTTTTCGCTTAATCCTTCTTTCCGTTTATCTTTTCCATTTTGTCTCTCCACTACTCTGCGTCTATCCGTTTCTCTGTTTTCGTCCCCGTACGTTCTCCTCTCTCATTGTCTACCGCTCAACCTATAGTTTTTCTGTCTCCACTTCTATGTGTGTCTGTCTGGCTCCCGCTCCTGTTTCTGTTTGCCTCCACGTCTATATCCCTTAAATTCCTAAATGCCATTTTTTGCTACTTTTAAAAAAATCACGAGGCAGACCTCTGCTTTACGGGGAATGTGCTCCTATATCAAAACGTGAATGATAATTTCTTTCACATACAGGCAATGTTTTGTCTTCTTAATTAATACAGCTGCAAATAATTATACAATAAATCACAAAATCAAGTTTAATTTGTTTAATTGACATTTAATAATATCTATTACAAAAGGCGCAGTTAATATATCCCAACATAACCGTCCTTGGCGATGTTCTAGTTCACTTAGCGGTCAAAATCCATACAGCAAATCTAGTTATTGTTAATTCTATACAGTTCAAAAAAAGTAAGTTACCCCCCTGACAAATGTGCATTTTTCTAGGTAAGTTAGGCTCCTTAACCTGTTACAAAAAATGTAAAATGTACACGGAAATGTTACGCATTTAATGGCCAAAAAGTTTCACACAGCAGTTGACCTTCTCCCTGAAACGACGTCATTTATTAAATCTGATGACAAATAAAAATGACACTTTCTTGCATAGGGCTTTAACAGTCGAGAAAATCAAGTTTAAGGGTTTTTTAAAGATTCTTTTTCCACTATTACTGAACATCCGATTCCCATAAATATGGTACCACATGATAGCTTAGAGTTTCTTCTTTCCATTGGTATCAAATTAAGTACCAACATTCCCATTATGACGTCACTATGACATCATAAATTGAGGTTAGTATAACAATACTGGATATAGGGTGGAAAATTGGTATTTCGCAATATTTCCGACTAAAAAATGTAGCACTAAAACTCTCTGAGTATAAGACTAGTCATATCTCATTTAAGAGAGCAAAAACAGTATGGAAATCGGATATTCCAAACGTTTTTTGGTGAAAAAACACATTTTCGCCTATTCTACACTGTGTACTATGGATATTGACAGTTGTGCTGACATGTGAACTTTATAACGTCAGCCTGACGTAATTCTAGGCATGTTGGAACTCGTTTGGTAGCAATGGAAAGAAGATGACCATAGCTATCCATTGGTACCAAAATCAAGTGTCCGTGGTATTCCTGTGTTGTACTAGGCCTGTTGGTACTTCTCCGTCCGGGATTTTCTCGATTGTTAAATATCCTATGCACGAAAGTGTCATTTTTAATTCGTCATCAAATTTAATAAATGACGTCATTTCAGGGAGAAGATAAACTATTGTGTGATTTTTTTGTGTGCACATTACATGTGTAACATTGCAGTGAATATTTTACATTTTTGTAACAGGTTAAGGGGCCTAACTTTTCCAGAAAAGTGTACCTTTGTCGGGGGGGGGCTTATTTATTTTGAACTGTTTATAATGGGTTAGACGTTTAATACATTGATCATGACGTTGTCCAGTAAACAGACAACAGTCATTTATATCTCATTACAAAAAATGGTCTGCGAAATGCCATATATTGTAACAAGGCATCTAGATTTCCTATAAATACCATACTGCGAGATAGCGTAGATGTTCTTCTTCCCTTTGGTATCAAAATAAGTACAAGGTGGCGTTACAAGTCAAGGCAAGTAGGAAAACATTGGATAAAGGGTGCCAATTGATATTGTGCAATTTTATTGGCTCGAAAATAGTATTATTGCACTAAAATGCTAATATATAACTAGTCACTTAATCATTTTCGGTAAAACAAACCCATGAAAATTGGATCTTCCTGATTTTTTTTTGAAAGTTGAATTTTTGGCTGTGTCTATGAAAATGGACATATTTGCTGGCATGCGAACTTTACGATGTCATTCTGACGTAATACTAGGTATTTTGGTAGCAGTGAAGAAGAGGACTGCAGCTATCCATTGGTACCAAAATCATACATCTGCAGTCTTCTAACGTCATACTAGGCATGTTGGTACATCTCTGCCCATCAATCACTTTAGAATCGCTATCTCTAACCGTGCCTGTTTTTTCATGAAAAGTTAAAGTAGCATAAATCAATTGCAACCAGAAAGTGGGTTTCGGTAGGGTGAAAAAAATATAAAGGGGGCGAGGATAAACCCTTGCGTGCCGGATGTTACGTGTCTGTTTGTTTTGGGTTTTTCACTAGGGGTTGTTTGTTTGTTCTTTGTACCCTATCACAACCCCTTTACTGGTGCCAAGATATTTAATATAATCGTCAATTGGTATTTTCCACTTCAGTATAAGTTCGATATAAGACGATCTTGGGAGAGAAAGTAACGAAGAGACAAAGAATACTAAAAAAATTGCATATTAACAAGCAATTTCAATAGTACATGTAGATTATCCAAAATATTTTAACAATTAAGACACAGGGAAATGTTATCATTTGAAGGAAGGTTCTATTTAGCGATAGTAATAACTCGGATTTCAAAATTGCCGATATTGGTCTGATTGTATCAGATTGGGTCCCTTATCGATACGACGGAGACATCGTGTTAACAATAATAATCAACCTATTAATTGAACATTTAGTTTCGCCATTTTCGACGAAAACCGAAATTGCTTTAGACGAAGGCGTTTATTCCAAGATCCCAAAAGATTACACTAATGCAATTATTGATTTATTTGCTTTATTTCCAAAAAAATCCATACGCAAATTAAAAACAAGTGCTCTATGACAAAATATTTTAACACGCTGCATTGCATTAACATGAGCTTCTTTATCTAAATTGGAAATCTTAGAATAACAGCTGTCATCTTCTATAAAAGCACATTGACTGAATCGTGTACTGAAGTCCCTGCACACTGCTAAGCACAGAAACATACTAGGCAATCGCAGGTATGTTCCACTAATCTGTGTAAATGTTTGGGCTTTACAGATCATATTAATACGAATATGATACCATAATCTATACACATCATATATTGTCAGCATATCACATTTCATTAGCCCGTGAGTCAGACATTTTACTTATGGTTATATATGTCAAACATCTCAACATCTGTTCCATAATAGCAGGTATTGAACACGTTCTGGTAGACAGTGCACAGCAGGGGGAATTTGTCTTTTGAGAACGTTTATTGAACTTTAAGCAATGAATGGTAGTTATTTCAAATTAGTCTATTTCTCTTCATTGTTTGCTTGTTAAATACGTTATTTTTCAAAAATAAAAGGTAGTGGTTTTTATTGTAAAGATTTGCTGGCGCCTTGGGGCTGATTTTAAGTACTTTCCGTATTGTGTGATAGTGAAATTTACTATTAAAGAGACATGAGTACATTCCCGAAAGAAGCGTCCCCAATTTTTTTAACCCTGTTTTTTTCATATTTGGAATGGCTACCAATGTATTAGATCACACCTTAAGTGAATAAGCCGAATACGCCGTCTTTATGTAATAAGATGATGATTTAGTAATTTCTGTCGTGTACGACAGAAATTCAAAGCACGGTTTTCTATAGGGACAATTACGATAGCAGGCAAGTTCAAAACAAGGTTTGCGGTTTTCATTTGTACTTGTTTGTCCAATAAATTTTCGAAACGTTCTCGGTAGGTGGTCTACGACCGATCCAGTGCAATTTGAGAGAAATTCGTATCCTCAAAAGAAAAACAAAGAAAAAAAGAAAAACTACGGAAAGAATGATCATGTACCTAGAGAATAGAATACTGAGACTAAATTGAAAAATATGTTCTTCTTTATAAAACTTTGCAGTGAAACTATCGAAGTTGGAGGTCCATGTCCGCTATATCTCCCAGCAGTTAACAAAAATGACACAACATTTTTATTCTTGCAAGTCAGACAGGCCAACGTCATCAGAATTTGGCAACCTTTTACATTATATAAATGGAAAAGTATTTCGAACGGCAGGGATTTCGCAAATTTCAAAGCACGTTATGCAGGTGACATCTATCGCAAGCCATAAAGGCCTTAAAGACACTATCAGTGATATGCTAAATCAGCAAATCGAAAAAATCATCAAAAATCAGATTTTTGCATGTATGTAACAAGTACAGGTATCCTAACATACCCTGCAAATGATAAGACCAGAAGCAACCTAATAAGGACAGCATCGGAGATTTTAGTCATTATTGTCCGAACGAACACTTACTACAACACGTAATTGAATGGAGAATCGTATCTTGGAACACTGCCGTTTTCTTCCTTTTCTGTCAGTTCTTCAGCTGGAAAAGGTAACTTATGAGAATTCTACAGACTTATCCTTCACTTTGAAGCTATTCCTGCAAATTTCAAATATTTTTCAAATCACTGATAGTGTCTTTAACGTTGTGAGAAAGTAGCAATGCGTTGCCGAAATTTCACAACGCGTTGCGGTGTCGGCCAATTAGAATGATGAATTTATGTGACGTATTTAAAAAAAATAGACCCATAACGCGTTGCGAGCTTCACAACAAGTTACGAAGGTCCACAAGCCATAAGGGTCATAACGTATTGCCGCAACGCGTTGTGAGAAAGAAGCAACGCGTTGCCGAAATGTCACAACGCGTTGCGGTGTCGCCCAATTAGAATGATGACTTCTGTGGCGTATTTAAAAATATAGATCCACAACGCGTTGCAAGCCTTCACAACGTGTTTAACGCGTTGCGAACTTCACAGCGAGTTGTGAAGGCCATAAGGGTCATAACGTATTCTTGTAACGTGCTGTCAAGGTTTGCAAAGCGTTGTGAAGGTCGCAACGCGATTTGATATTTATATTTTTGAAAATACGTCACAGAAATTTATGATTTTGATTGGCTGACACCGCAACGCGTCGCCGAAGTGTCGCAACGCGTTGCGGCAATACGTTATGGCCCTTATGGCTTGAGGACCTTCGCAACGTGTTGTGAAGGTGTGCAACGCGTTGTAAATTTCCACAACGCGTTGCTAGATACTTTGCAACACATCACAAAAAATATAATGGCCGACACCGCAACGCGTTGCGAAATTTCGGCAACACGTTGCTACTTTCTCGCAACGCGTTGCGGCAATACGTTATGCCGTTTATGGATTAGACGTCAGAGTATATACTCCATTACTCGTTTTCTAGGCTTTCCTGAATGATAAATGTTTAAGCAAGAGTTACGTAACATAAAGTATATTATTTGTTGTTTAGTAAGGGTATTACCACAAAAGTTGATTGATTGCACATGTTGCAAGGAGGATTCAACAGAGGGTGTCATAGTCATTAAGAATAAAATAGCATTTGACTTCAATGAAAAACACACTTCTCTAACAAATCATAGTCATTAAATTGTTGTGGGATATGTGTAATGATCCGATTAGTTTTAACACTTTTAAGTGTTAAAGGTTTTAAGTGTTAATGCCACTATCAGCGATTTCTTCAAAATATAAACAAATCAAGCCCCCCCCCCATTTTTAATCAAAGTCCATTTTTGCACTGTTGTATTGTTAATGGTTGTAGTCAAAACCTCTGTGTGTGCCTAAGCTTAACAGGCCATACTGTCAAGAAATGACGATTTTTTTCTGCATCTTTGACTATACTAGTTTCATCTGATATGTGACCCCGTACCATTCATGCGGAAGTGAAAAATTCAATGAGGCGCAGGGACTTCTGTTAAGCATGTTATTGTGAGCAATGTTAAGCCCTGAAATACACTATAGTGCGTTTCCAAACATGAAATTGTATTTAGTGGCAGGTGAGTGAGTTAAATGACCGGAGTGTCCTCCATGATAATCCGGTGTAGCACGTGCATTTGAATCTTTCATTTTCCCGTTAGAGCTAGGTTGACCCCTCTCCGACTTATTGGAATAGGTCCAAAACTCCAGGGGACGAACGTATCAACGCGAATCGAGTACAATAAAAGTCGGGATCCAACTTTTATTAGCCAACAAAACAGTCGTAAATGGTATTTTCAAGTGTCTGTTTTTCACAAAGAATAATGTGTTGATATGACCTAACACTAGCAATTTAGAGACAAAATGGGCATTTTGAATTTGGACAAAAATGCCTTATTGTGGCTTTAAATTGTATAAGGTCTTGTGCACTCCGTTAGTGTATAAGAGGGTCTACACGGACCCCCCCCCCCCCCCCCCCCCCCCCCCCCTCTAAAAACACTTTGCCGGTGGAATTATTTACCCAAACTCTGGTCATTGATGTGGTACATCAACACGATCAAATAACAGGAAAAAATTGAAAATCGGTTGTACCGATTCAAAATGCCGGTCCAAAATCCGATTTTTTGCAAAGTCAAAACAACTTTCCTGAAGGACTTTTTCCATAAACTTTGGACCATAGGAGAACATAAATACATTTACATTGCTGAAATAAACATTTAAAAAGTTACTCGAATACGATTTAAAGGGAAAAACGAGCCACCAAAATGCTTAAAGGTGCAACAAGAGATTTTTGAGGCACCCAAAAATTGCGTCATAATAGTAATTTCATATAGATTAGACACTCAATAGATGTCTTACTTTAGATTTGGCTACAGAAATGTCTTAAAAGTGATTTTGATTTGCTTATATTTCAATATAAAACATAGGCTGAATTTCGTATTTGCTCCTATACGAAATTAGAAATTTCATAATTTTTGTACCAAAGAAACAGTTCTCAGCTTAATCCTTTCAAATGAGGATGTTTTTGATGGAAAGTTTTACATCAGGGCAAAAATCAGTACTTTCTATTTTTTAAAGGACACCTGATATGTGAAATCTCTCGTTACACCTTTAGTTATGCTAATTACCATAATAACGCCATGGCCGATTTTATCTTTTTTTCATTAAAATATGCGCAACTGATATTTAGGCAATTACATAAAATTTTGGGCAAAAATAATTTACCGATAAAATATGGCCCATGAAAAACAAAATGTTGGGGTCCACGTGGGACCATCCCCCTATACACTTAAGTATTAAATTGGTTTCAAATTGTTCGTATGGCATATTACCACAGGAAATATACA
This sequence comes from Ophioderma brevispina, assembly GCA_023653785.1. NCBI lineage: Eukaryota > Metazoa > Echinodermata > Ophiuroidea > Amphilepidida > Ophiodermatidae > Ophioderma > Ophioderma brevispina. The sequence continues at coordinate 69,695 of JAMKCH010021308.1, read as the reverse complement.
TATACTTTATGTTAATCAGCTCAAAGGCATTTAGCAGAGAGAAGAGTGCTGATCCCCCATAGACCCTGTGGACCCTATCAGTATTTTCCCCCATAATTATACTCCAAATGCAGGCGCGGATCTAGGGAGGGGCGGGGGAGCGCGCGCCTCCCGGTAATTCTGCAAAATCTTGCAAAATCAGCCCATTTTGGACAAGTTTAGCCTTTCAACCCCCCGGTAATTTTGACGTTTTTTCAAATCCTGGATCCCCCCCCCCCCTGAAATGTCAAACAAAATGCGAAACTTACATGACTAGTTAGCTAGTTACTAGTTGGCTAGTTAGCTCTAGTTAGCTCTGGGCTAGTTAATGAAAAACTCCAGAGGGCGTCCAATGTTGGCTATTTATTTTCTGGCCGCTAAGGCTAGTTATTTTTTTACCCTCAGGATAGTTATTTTCTGGTCACTCAGGCTAGTTATTTTATAAAAAAAAGTATATATTTGCCTAGGTTCCGACCTTTAGTTAAAGCGCTATAGCCCCATAATGGTTCATGGTCATCCTGGGGTAAAATTTACCCAATGCTCGGATTTTGTTGAAACTGGTGATAAGTTGTTTGTATTGTCTCACAGGATCCAAAAATGTATAATTTTACAGTGTGTGACATTTGGTTGGCTAATTACATAGCAAAGTGTCGCGCGCGAGGGTCTACATGGTCTGTGGGGGTCACCAGAACTTTCCCTGTATGTCGCATTGGTGATATCAAAAAATCAATTAAAATGCATTTTCTGTTTCAGTATGACACAAGGAATCATTTGACATCACTTTCAACAACATCGGAGCATTTACCCCCAGGGTGACCTTGAACCATTACGGAGCTATACCGCTTTAACTAAAGGTTGGAACATAGGCAAATATTTTTTGTAACCCTCATGAGGAGACGAACGTGTTAGTGTACATTAAAACACAATTTGACTCGATTTGAAATTTTTCCCTGTACTAACATTTTCCCCCTTGAAGAAGGGGGCATCAGTCCGAAAATTTGCACCCCATCATTTTCTAACAGTTTAGGTCCTATTGAAACCAAAAAAAGCAACAAAATCAATTTTAGCATGAAAATCCTACGGGAATACACACCAACCCACACTATTATTTTGGTTCCTCAGCCTTGTTAGTTATTGGTTGCTCAAGCTAGTTTTTTTCCTGGTCACTCAGACTAGTTATTTTGTGGTCCCCAGGCTAGTTAAGGTGTGTTTAGTCTCATTTGCTTGTCTTATAGAATAAGTCCTATGTTCTTGAAACGTGAAAAACAAACAAATAAACGAAACAAACACGCTAACGCGTCTTTTTCCTTCTGTGTATATCCATCCATGTTCATACTTTTATTTTGTTATTGAAATAAAATAATATTTACTTTCGCCACACACTGAATACACATTCACGAATACAGAGCATGTGGCATGTTTGACGTTATGGTAAATGGAATTCTGACATTTATCTTAAGGTTAGTATTATCTGCCTCAAGGGACAACTCTCACTAGGGATTATCGTACACAGCTGAATTAATATATCGCTGTCTTAAACGCGTGTGATTTGCTTTAATTAGCACCAGGTGAACGCCGTGTTATTAAAGAATACCTTTAATAATAAAACTAAAATGAGTTCCTATTTTCACACATACGAGAAAAACATCATTACTTTGTACTTATCTTTTTTTACGATTATTTATTTTCTTCGTCTTGTTGTTTTCTTATTACAACAATGATCAATGTTTTACTAGATATATCATATATATGGAAAACATTTTCTCGAAAACACTAAAAAAGATTTTTTTTTTTTTTTTGTTAAAGTGATTTAACCATTAACGACATGAAAAGACCGGTTTTCTGTAATCATTGTATTAGAAATGGGCTTACAGTACCCACAGGTTTACAACATCACACGCGTTGACACAGTACTCAACGAGACCTTGAGAACCATCACTGGTTGCCTCCGTCCTACTCCATCTGAATTCCTACCAGTGCTTTCAGGCATTGCACCTGCAGTACTTCGGAGAGAACACCACATGCACGCACAAACTAGTGAACAAGGCCCTGCTGGACAACAAGCACCTGCTGCATAACACTGTCAAAGAATCACACCAACTCGGTAGACAGAGCGCTCTCGCCGACCTTTCTGCCGACACGCTGCCAAACTCTCCAGTTCCCCATTCAACATCTTACAGACATGGAATACTGCCTGGCAAGATACTCCAAGACCAGATCAACTCTCTATTACACAGAACTACCACCTGGCAGCAAACTCCCACGCAAGGAATGGGTGACCTTAAACCGTATTCGCACAGGAGTCGATAGCAACATGCACCAATGAGGGCTGCGGCCATCGCCAGCCTGCCAATGTGGTTCTCCATCACAGACTGCGGATCATATTCTCAATGAGTGCCCTACCTTTCGTCCACCGGTGGACACAGATTTCTCAAACCCCAACCAATCAACAGTGAGTTGGCTCCAACGCTTAAAACATATTTAGATGCTGCCTCATACGCAAGAAGAAGAAGAATTAAAGAGAATCACACTTCTGTGAGCAAGAAGCTTCTTTACCTTTACCTGACACTGTTCCTTACAAGTCTCTCCTCTCCACCATTTCGTCTCACTATTGGTATCTATTTTGGGACTGCTGTCCAGCCTAGGTCAATTTTATATACAATAACGTTCTTGACGGTATCCATTGTACCAATAATTAATTTAACTCTGATCTCTGACCTGCGATTGAAAATGTTCACCACGTTGTGCAGAAAGACGCGAAAGATGATGTTCCAACAGTAGAATTTTCTTAGTAAGAATTCCTGATTAAAGAGTTTTCGTATTGTATACCCCACCATGAATTCTGCAATTCAATATTTTTGTGAACAATGAGGTAGGAGAAGGGAAAAGCAAATCCGTTGACTACCATATAAGAACATATGGGATACACCTGAGCATCTGTGTTTACGTGTATATAATGCGTCGCGTCAACATCGACAACGGTGAAGTCTTGATCTTTCCTAAGGTCAGATGGCTCTACACTATCTAAATTGGTGAAAACAACTTTATCCTAGGCAATCGGATTGGAGGAAGATAAGAGAACAAGAAAATGAAAGAAACGCTCACAATATCAGTATTAATGATTGACTGCACCAGGAAAATATGAACAGCATGCATATTAGGAGCCAAAATGCTGTAAAATGGGAATGCCTTAATTGAGACATATCAATTCACTGAGATTGTTAGGGAGTTTATTGCACAAATGTGCCGCTGCGTAAGCAATAAATAGAACTGTTTTTAATAAATCGATTTAATGAAGTAGAATCTTAAAAGTTTCCCTTTGTATAATTGGAAAGTCGAAGGAATCCTGCCTTGATAAAACTAAGGCGTGGACCAATCTGGTGGTGGATTTTCCATAAAGCTACTCTCAAAACTGCCAGGTTTTCCTTATTGAGAGAAGAGCAGCTTCACATGATCGGTCATTCTTAGTGACATTCCACTGCATGCTTCATCTGACGAATAAATGACAGAATTACCAATGAGTATGGTTGGCTCAGAGTTACTAGTCGATTTTGCCGCAAATCCTATGCAATGAGCCATTTATCCTTTTCTTTCTTCATTTCTTCCTTCCATTCTAAGTAATAAATAAATACAAAAATGCAAAGCACTTTGGCCATACCTAAATAAGGTATGCTTGGCACAAGTTAATGGTATTCAAACATTTTGGTTTGATTTTCCTCAAGGGGAAACCAATTCCAAGCTATGACCACATGAACACACAGCTGTTTGATTTTATCATGGAGCTATCATAAATGCAATATGCTTTAATCATCACCAAAATACCTGCCATTGGTACCATTAGAAGATGGCATCGGACACATCGTTATATATATCCAATGTATCCTGGGCGTATACAATACAACTGTGCTCTCTTCTGGACATTTGAGTGATATTTTGAAAGGCATTTTGGTACTTTCAATTTCTGGAAATTGCGGAGGTTGGCAAAAGATGAATGGAATGTGGAATTTAAAGTTCTGAACTGTGTGAAATGAGCATGTTCCAGGCTGATATATGACGTTAGAAGAAACCTCGTGAGTAAATGGGCATTCATAAAGCTGAAAGGCGCATCGACGCGGTAAAAGAAACGAATGTTCGCTTCCTTTACAAATTTCAATAGTCTGTCGGTCATCGCAGATTTATGCGAGCCATTTTGAATTTAACTCTATTCGCTCGAATTCATCGCTTCCTTTTCCTTTTTTCAACGTTTATTACAATTATGCAATTTCAGTATAACTATATATTTAAGAATCAGCCTGAAAATGTATTTGAATAAGTCCACGCAAGCATATTCTTAGGACAGTGTTTTTGAGATGGCTTCCCAAATAACCCGCTTGTCATTAGGGGAAATGTATACAAAATCTATATACCTGGGTTGAAAAGGTTAAGAGTTGTATAATAACATATTTTCAAAGTCATTTGTACATAACCAATTGTTCTTGAAGTGTTCAAGTAATATCTTAAAAAGCTTTACACTCATTCAGGCCGTCGGACTGCCATTTCACACTTCGTAATTCATGCTCCAAGATGGTCTCGGAGGATTGCTGCCACTCATTTTTCCGTCATTACTTCCGTTATTTTATTTATTATTATTATTTATTTGTACACAGACGGGTCAGTCAGTTAGAAGGCGACACATTTCTCGATGCAGTGCGTACTAATGACATCGAATGGGTAGAAGGCGCCTTCAAGTCCAAAGACATCACGTCCCCTGTAAGAAACGAAGATCGCCGACGATTGGCTCTGGAAGTCGCAATCAAGAAGAGACACATTGGTAAATACGTATAATGATAATGGAACGATTTCATGCATGCTGCACTATATTTGGGTTTTCCGACCGGATGTTAATCTTTACCGAAATTTTACAACAACGCACACTCTATATAAAATAAATAGCGCATATATATTCTATGGTATTTAGTGTCATACGGTCATTTTTCTGTCATAACTGTGCGAAAACCGGTTGCTGTACAGAAATTTTACCAGTAACGAGTACTCTTTGATTGCCTTGTAATTTTTGCGCCACAAAATGTGCGCGTAGTTTAAAGGAGGCGCACTAAACCGCGAGCGTGCATGGAGTGATGCATATCTACTCGTCATTGGTGCATTGTGGGATAGGAATTTCTGTAAAAAAAATGATTTCCGGTAGGAAACCCAAAATCCACGTATTGCTAGCTCTGGTATAAAAATGCATTTGCGTTTTCGGTAGGATTTTCAGGGTTGCTTATATAATAGCCATTTTGAAGACAGAAAAATATGGGAATGACTCCCCAAACAGACTCACTTAACCTATGTTACACTACCTATCTTCTTTCTTTTAATCATTTAACCATAAACGTTTACTTGTAAGGGACTTTATTTTGAATTCAATGGTTGGAATATAAAGTTACTTTTATTAACGGTCCAACTCCCCACTGTTGTACCTGTTCAAACTAAGAAAAACGAATTTCTTCGCAAAACTCGTCTAGTTCTAATAGGAAAACTCAGTTTTGTTTTGGTGTTGTGTTTGTGTACGTGTTAACGAGTCATAGGCCAAAGGCGCATGCGGAAATACAATGAAGTTGTCAAGTTTTTTCTTCGAAATGACCAAATGTCAACATTGAGGAATTTCTGAAAATTATTGAAAATCTTAAACTTCAAAATTTTCAGAACACGGAACAATGTATGAATGATTTAAAACAATAGCCTTTTTTATCATAATTGACTAAAGTTAACATAGACCTACAATGACCGTAGCTCATTTCTCGTCACACTTCACCATGTATAGTGGTTCCCCCCCTCCAACACCAAGCTAGTTTATAAAAGCTAATGAACTGACTAAAAACGGCCATGTTAAAGTCTATGATGGGCGCTCTCTGTGAAGAAACAGGACACCATGTTAAAGAACGGTTCTTTGTCTGCGACTGGGCGACAAAGCAGATAAAATTATGCATCATGAAGCCTCATTTCGCGATGTTTTTTCTCTGCTGCCGTTTACAACGCTAGTCCGACTCTTTTGGACAACTAACTCCCAACACTATTTAATTTAATGAATGATCGGATTTTTATATGTGAACAGCTGTAAAATGCATTACGTTTAGCAAGTAGAGGCACAAAAGTCGCTTTTGTGGGGAAGACTTTCTCGGATACTGGGCCCTTAACTTTACCACACAGTTCACAATGATTTTCTTTTATAACAAACCATTCACATCAATTAATTTTACTTTTAGCCCTTTGCAATGCTCTATGCATTATTCGTTAATTTGAAGGCATTACATTCCATTGTTTCTATACTTGCATGGGAAACACGTGTATTGAATCAAATTGTTTAGTTATTCTGGCGCTTTGCGCACGACAGGGGCAAATACACATACCTCCCCCTCGCTCCTGTATTTTAAAGATTAATTCCAACACATTTGGCTTCTAGTTACTACCAATTTCACCTGTTCCTTTGAATTGGGTTAGGGTGGCTTCAAGATACTACTCCGTTGCTCTCCGCTCTTTCACAATGGAACTTGTCATTTCTTACTAAGTTAAGTAATAAAAAAGGTTCGATTGCCGTAAATCATCGGTCCCCACCCCGGCATTTGATAATTGACGTCGCTCCGTAAATAAATCGAAAAAACAGTGATTTTACATGCACCTAACTTGATTTAAAAGATGAATGTCATTGTTTCTATACTTGCATGAACAAATGGTATCTTAGGGAGTCGGAGAGTGATAGTTAAACACCTTACATCTAAATCAGATACAAACAATCTGTTTTTCTATAAAGAAAGGAAAAAAGTGATATGAAATCATCGTGACGGTATAGACCCTTTCAATATTATGTCAGCCACCAGACATGTTGGGGGACAAGATGCATACATACATTCCAGGACTCAAATACATGTTACGCTGTCATCGATCCAGTTTAGCTTTCCAGTCATTGACACTGGGCTATTGAATACTGGGTCCTGCTAGGACAATGTTCCTCCCTTTGTTTCGTACACCAGAAAGTAAAACACATGTCTACCTCAATTAAATATTAGAGTTCATTGTTTTTTTTTCTGAAAAACCCAAAGTTTTTAATGCTTTAGATGTTAAGTGTTTTTCATTTGCAAGTGTTGTAGCGCTTAGCGTCACACTCCTTCATGCTTGTCCCCCTTTTACGGTTTCCTACTGCTACTTTGGATGCATCTTCGAACTGCCTGGTTTATTCCCGTCTTTTTTATGGATTTTATAATAAAAGTTAAATAACACTTGAATCTGTCATAGTTATCAACTGAATTTGAACGGCCGTTGAAGTTCGGTAAGATGTACTTTGTGTTTAAAAAAAATAACTCAACAAATCATGTATATCGCAGCAAGAACCCTAAAATATATTAAAATACAAGTGCTATACCAATACGGTGGGATCCCGATAAGGTATTTTTTTTTTCTGATAATTTTACATTTCTGCAACGCAACATTTTCTGGTTACTTGTAATTCCACTATTTTGATTGAGATAGTCCTCTGATACTCGGGGATATTTAACAGTATCTTTTGTCCAATTATAAATGTTTCCAGCAATGTTAACCCTTTCTCTCAAAGGTTATCACCATTTATGTTTGTTGTGCAATGATAACTTGGTAATTTAATGCCACAATATCTGTGGCTTCTAGTGTCTGTGTACTTCTGTTAATTCGGGCTTTCCTGGTTAATCGGGTAATAATTTTCTCATCCCGAGGAGTCCCACTTAGCCGGGTCAACTGTATTTTCATTAATAGTGACATATAGGCAGGCTCCAAGCACTGTTAGAAAAGTTGGAGGTTACCAACCTCGAAGAACTTTTTTTGCAGACTAACATTAACTGTTTTTTTAAAACCTCAGGAGTACGAATCCAGAGGTCGTAACATTCGCCGGGATTGCACAAAAAATAATATTACCAATAAGTGACGTCATCACCTTTTGGGGAGGAAATCTGAATTTTACTATTTTATTTTTTTTTTGCATAGTTTGAATATAGTCTTCCCCAAGCTTTCCTATTTCCTATTTTGGAAGCTATAGGATATTTAAATTTGTTTTAGAGAACTTTAATTTCATTTTGCCTAGTGTGCCACGGTCAACATAGAGTGTCATGCAATTTCTCCAAAACGTAATTTCTCTGTTTAGCCGAGTTTCTAAAGACGTACTTTGTTTCTCTTGTAACCATATTTCATTCGAATTTATGCAGCTTTCTTTAACATCGTCATATACATTTTGGCTGTTCTGAGAAGAATCTCTTTTGATTTCAAAGTATGTCACCTAAGTCTGCTATTGGCCAAAATTTGAAGACGGCAGCAAAGTTTGACTCCACGGGTAAAAAATATGCAAAAAATTTTTTTTGTTTTTATATGATAACAATTGCAGTAATAAATCTTAAATAACCAAGCTTTTAGAACACTAAAATGATATAATTTCTTTGATCTATTAAGAAAATATAAAATCTTGCTTGACGTCTGTCCTAACTGCACTATCAAACTCAGTAGTTTCTCGCATTGTACATATTTTAAAAGTTTGTAGCTCACTGGTTTGTATCTTTCAACTAGTTTTTTCTGGAATCTTGAATATATAAAAGGGTTGGACATAGATTTGAACTTTGGAAGCGTGATTAACTACTTTGAAGTAAAGATGATGTACTTATAAGTACAATTTTTACATTTAACGCCCTCTGTTGTGTTATGCGTAATGTCTAACGCAGCACTACCACAGACACATACACCTATCCATACTTTTGAGTCTTTGCTCCAATCATTCAATATTTGGGGTGAACCTCCAAAAATTGCGATTTTTTTTTACTTTTTATATATTTTCAAAATAATCCCCCAATTTATAGTATGATTCCGAGATGTTTATCACGAAGGTAACTCAGTTTTATTTACATATTCCAAGGGCGACATTTTTAACACCTTTGCATGTTTGTGTAATATTCTCGTTTCTAGTGGGCTGCTTAAATGGGCGTTGAAAAGGCAGCTTTTAAGCGCCTAAAATTGCCATATGAAGATAATTTTCCATACTTATTAATTGTCCCATTCCTTACTCTTTGTATCTTGATTTGAATAAATCCAAAATGCCAGCGAGCAATGTAGTTTTTGCCGGTTTCTGGTTTTGAATATTGGTACCAACTTGGATTAATTTTGGTTGTGACAGCCGTTTTGAATTTCCTCAGCATAATGCTGTAACATAAGCCGCAGTTGTCCTCAATAGATGAATATCAGCATTTATGATGGGTCCACTTCCACCTCTGGATCAGGATCGGATGTGCCTCGGGATAGACGCTCTTTTTTTCAATCGCTTGTACCAAATCCACCACCCTTTAGTTTGTGCTGCATTTTTACAAGATGACCCCCTATTCTTACTCCTGCTATTCAGCGTCGCCCTTTTTCTATTTCCAGTTCCCATGACCCCTTTGTGATTCAAGAATCTTGTCCAAAGACCCCCTTTTATGTAAGTGTCTTTTGGTATTTTTATTCAAATTGCAATCTCACATCCATTTCACTTCCTTCCAAGTGGTAACAGCACACATTTCTATACTTGTAATTCGTACAATATACTATAAGTAGTTACATGCTTTTGCTTGATTCAAATTCCCCAGGTGTCCACAGGTTTTTTTGCAATTTGAAACTTGTTTTGTGTCAGTTTTTAAAATGTTTGTACCAATGACCCTCTTTTGTGGCGCAATTTTCTACCCAATACCCGATTACAGTTTGTTATCCAATGGTTTCCTTTTTAAGCTTCATCGCCACTATACCCTGTGTCTTGTTCATTTGTGTATGATGCCCCCTTTTTCTGTAAAGGCCCAACTTTTCCCATGGCGGAGGCACATACCCTTCCCTCTAATAGGGATTTGCCCCAGTCGTCCCTGCTGCGTATAAACATCAGTAGATGGCATTGTCAACGTTGAACTGCATCTACGTGTATGTCACATTTTTTCTGCATTAAACTTTTAAAAAATATTTTTTTCAATTTTTATTTGAGAAAAGATTTCTCACAGGAAAGTTTTTGTTTACTATAAATAGAGAAGGGAATACCCTAGTTGTTTTTGCTAGATGCAACCTTTTGCAAGCTGCACCAATAGGGGAAGTGGGGGATTCCCCAAGACTGCTAAAATTAGTCACCTGATCCGCTTGTTTATGCTTTTAAAGATCAAAACATTTGGCAATCTGGAATTTCCCCACAAAGTTATATATATAAGTGATGTAACTTTTAGATGGTGGAAATCCTGATTTGAATGGATGCACGGTCATTTTTATGCATAAGAAGATGTAATTTGAAAAAATTTTTTTCAAACATTTTTTTTTTTTTTGGGGGGTTAGAAAGGGGAATCTATCTGTGAGTAGTTTAAATACTTCACGGGGAATGACTCTCGGCACATCCACTTTATGAACAAGTAGCTATAAGATAGCTAGTTTTACTCTGCCTTGAGGAGCAGCTGTACATTGCCAGGATTATACATATCATATTTTATCCATGTGAGCAGAGTGCTGTAAGTATTCTACTGTCGTCGTTGAAGCCAAGTGCTGGGAATCAAAATAAATTCCAATATTGTGGACAGATAGAAATCGGTGTGATTATCTGGACTGTAACTTAGTGGATTTATTGCCGCGAGAACTTAATTTAACCTTGTCCGTCTTGTAACTGCTAGACAAAATTACCTTCCGATGAAAGATGCCCCTGGATTATACCTGAGGATTTTGTATGAACTTGTCGCTTTCATTTTGGAAGTCTTCGCTGTGAGGACATAGCTCGTTTGAAACGCAACGCTTTCAACACAGGACACTATTAAACCCTAAGTAATCTTAACTAATTGTGTTATGTCATTTTGTTTTGGACATAACCAATTTGGACAACCCAATCAAGTAAAGATCATTACTGTTTGGTATAATAATTTATCATTTTGTGCCAAGCCGCATTTATTTGTGTTTTAAAGGTATTTTCTGACCTTATGCGTCTACAGACGTCATAACAGAATTGGGGGCTCGTCGGCATTTGAAGGAGATAATTTGAGCCTTATTGTTCAGAATTTCACACCTAAAAAGTGTTATAATATTTTCAACAAACATTGTTGCACATTTTGGCCCAAAAACAAACAATACACACTTTTGTTGGTGTATTACATGTACTACCATTGTGGTTTTGGTTCAGTTAGGAATATTTGTTGTTGTAGAGTCACTCACATGAGTTTGATCCAGAAGATGTTTCATGGGCAAACTAACTGGGAGAAGGTTTGATGACGAGAAAGCCTGAGTTTAAAGCGACCACGCGTTTGGACTGAGGCCTAACATGCTTAAAAGCACGATCAAAAATAATTTTGTGAAAATGTGTCCCGGAAGATTTTGCGGATGTTCATATTTGGTAGGATAGAAGAAATTCTTGAACAAGGCAAATGTGATCATTCAAGTTAAAAGACTTAAATCAAAAGGAATTAGAATAGAAATTGAAAAAGATGTGAATGGAACAAAAACAAAGAAAGAAATGGAACAAAACAAAAGAAAAAGAAATTGAATTAAGAAAGAAAATTGGCAAATGCAATAAGAGAATCCACAAGAGATGGAATTCAAATTGAAAAGACCCAGATTGAAAAGGAAAAGTTGCCAAAATGAATGAAACAAAAGAATGAAATGCAGATAAAACAAAAAGAGCTTGAGCTCAACATAGTTAGAAAAAATTGCAACAACAGGACTCGCTCACAACTCTTCCAAGCCCACTGGTTTTGATGCGGCAAAATATTCGCCGGGTTCCAAATTTTCAGTGACAAGAAGTCTACAAATACTTCTTACACCTTGAGAAAAATTGCCATCGCTTGAAATGGCCCCAGGATTCTTGGACCTTTTGCTACAGTCAGTGTTCATTGGTCATTTGGTAAAGCCCGAGAAATTATTCGGCCATTCATTAGACAGATGTAGTTATGGACGAGGTAAAGCAGGCAGTGCGCAAAGCAATGAGTGGTGTCCAGAGGCATATTGACAAACATTCAGGTCTTGTCAGTAAAAGGATGACCACACCCTGTTGAATTTTGCCCGTGTAAGGAACAAATGTTTGATCGCTGCTTCTTCTCTCAAAAGAATCGGGCAAATATTTTGTCACTTAGGCGAGTTGATTTTAGTTGAAGAGTTCAAACAGTGTCTACATCCTCAGATGCAAGAACACTCTGGATGAAAACAAAACTGCACACTTTGACGTGGAAGCAGCCGTAAAGTCCGACGATTATGCATTGACACACAGTAGTCAATCTATATCCTTCCAAAATTTACTAGAGTCACACAAGTACAACAATAAGTCGGTTCTAACAAAGCGTCTCATGGTCACACTCAGGAGGGGAAATCCATCAGGTTCCCATGAAAAATGGAATAAGAAGACTGTCTGCTAATCAGAAACCTGGATTGGACCCACCACAATTCACATGCAATCACTTTACGAAGCCCAGACATAAGGTCACGGTGTTGGGAGATACGTGGCTATCCACCCAAAAGAGGAGCCAAAAGGGAGTCAAAACCAATAGGTTGTGCATTCTATTGTTGAGGTAAAAGTTCCATCTTCTGTTCTAAAACAAGAAATCCCACAAAAGGGAATTGACACGAAAAGTGGGATGACCTTTTAACCTTTTGTTTTGGGAGGGATTTGTGTCATCTTTCAGGTGGTTATTTTACGATCCAAAACCCCATTAGAAATCATGCGGGAACCTGCTGGCGCGCATCATGATATTGAGATGCACCTTCCATTTGAATTAGAGAGTTCCCCAGGAACTAGTGCATTGATTAGGTGATAGGTATGGATTGTATTATGGTCCCCTCTTCACAACATTATTTGAATCAGACTTGGTTTTCTGGAACTGGCACAATTGGTGTTAGACAGAACTCCCAGTTTAAGGGGTATCCATGTTGTTATGAATGAGTTGCAGGGGGGAAAGTGCTCCCATATCCCATAAGTTTCCTCCCTGTGCCTTTAAACGTGGATAATTTGATGAGAATAGACCATATTTTCCCAGCATGTGCAGTAACTAGGTCAATGACCAGAAAAGCCGCACGAAACCGTGAGCAGGTTATGAGTCCCAAGACTCACACTATAGGAGACGTTCGGATACTTGGTCCCAAATTTAGAGGTACTTTTTCTCTCAAAGTTAAGGAATTTGGAGGTCACTTCCTCTTCAGGGGAGACTAAATTCCTTGTTAGTGAAAATCCAGCCCCTGACACAACAAAGTGACAAGCTGGTAAACAATGAAAATCCGCCGCTGAGCATGATAGAGGGAGGGACTGTAAGGAGACCCTTTAAGCATGACAATCTGTAATGGCCACAACGACCATCACTTAGAGAAATTTAGGTGAGAGGGCAATTGTCGCACAAAAAAACGGAAGCCGATGCAATTCCTGATGTGTTTCTACAACAATGGGTCCTTCAATGAGAATGGCCGGCCAACCTATGCCACTTGTGATGAAGATGAAGGTGTGGGCCTCAATTGTATAGTCCAAAGGTATCACCATAGGCAGTGAGAGGCATGCCATGATTCCCCTGGCATGACAATGGTGTTAGAAAAACCGACCGAAAGGAGTCTTTTTTGTGGCCTAAACCTCGAAGAGATGTGTCTGATATCTTTAAAGACCTTGTCACACACGTGTCAACGTGGTGGGACAAGCCCACTCACACAGAAAATTCTACTGCTCCGCTTGCCACCAATACCAGCATTTTGGTGAGCCATTTATAGGGGTGGTTTAATAGATAAATGACGAGGACCACTTCCAAGACCACTCAGGAAATCAGTATTTTACTGACCATCATGTGTGCTTCCCCAAGATTCCCCGAATGCTATACCCGTGGAATATTAGGCACAGCGTTAGTGAAAGCGCTAACAAAGTTTTCACCCTATTAGGCGTCCAAAATCAATTCAGTCTATTCAAGACTCAAATTTTCATGTCAGGTTTGTTCCAACAGTTAGGACCATTGGAATTTTCCTCAGTACAGTTCTATCAGCATACCCACCCGTAACCTCAGGGCCCTAGAAAGTACCGACCAACATTGAAAACAATGATCCAAACCTCTTGTTTTTGAATTTGAGAGATTGGGATGGGGAGGTTTTCATCTCGTTCTTGCTACCAGGGAGGCTGTACAAGAGTCCATTAGTATTTAGTCCATTTGTTTGGTGTGTGCGTCACAAGTTAGGGACCATTGAAACTCCTGAAAGCAAAGTGGTTTGTGCGAAAATCCTAGTTAATTCTGTTAGACTATTGTCTCACTTCAACCACACAGCTCCAAATAGCACTGATTTGCCAAACAAAAGCTCAAAAAGCAGGCAATGAAACTGGTATGACAAGATGCGAGAACAGAGTATTTCAGGCCGTGTGCAAGGTTGTGGCACTTTTTCCATTACAAGGCATCCTTGTGGGGGCAAGTGGGGGGGTCGCCGCCCAAGTTTCTGACACGATATGGGATAGTGAGAACAAGTGGGAGACCTTTTGGTAAGTGATCAAAACACCAGGTGGACGTAAAAGTCGACAATTGTGTCACTAAAGCCAAAGAGTATTGAAAGAGGATGATGACAATACAGAGCACATGTCGTCGCTGGGCGGGAAAAACTCATATGTCACTCCAGAGGTCAAATGCCAAACCTCAATATGTAAAAATGGGCCCCATTCTGAAAACCTCATATGTGTATTTTGGTCACATCGGTTCTAGCTTGACTTTCATGCCAAATATGAATAGTGTAATCATATGGCACTTTAATTTAAGACTCCTGGATAAATATTACCTAAAATATATTTAGAAGGAAACTTTCTGGTGAATGGCATTACAGCAAATTATCATTTTTGGTGTACTCTCAGAAAATGTTAGCCTATGAGTTTTACTCATGAACCGTTTTTACTACCATGTAGGTTTTGCTTTTACAAGTTCGAAGCCATATGAGGTTCTCCCGCCAGCGACGCTGTGTAAGTCATCTAGAGTGTGATGAGTGCCAATGGTGACTTCAACAGAGTTGATTTGAACAAAACAGCACTGTAACACAAAATGAGTAGGTGGTTGTCAAATTTTTTGCAAATTGCTGACAGACATTGCCAATTTAGACGAAATTAGAGTCACCTCCCACAAATTCAACAATTGTGATTGAAAGATTTTTCTGATTTTGGTAAAACATCTTTCCCCCTGATGTACCTAGTGAGACACATTTCACATAACCTGACATTATTGCGGGACTCCTGAGCCTGTAAGCAACATCTTTATGTGATCCATCAAAGTTGCAACATATCAGAATGAGCTAAATACAGTATGTAACAATGGAAGATAGAGCGCAAGCAAAAGTGAATGGTGTTCCCCATGTATTCTGGTTCCCCAAACCTGATGGTTCATTTCCTTTTGTCACAGATTTTCGAAAAGTCAACGCGGTTCCAAAACCACTCATAGTCCAATCCCCGGATTGATGTTGCATAGAGTAGAGTTGGAAAGCCAAATTTGTTACAAAGTTGATTTGTTGAAGGGGTATTGTCAAGTTCCAAAAAACCCTCACTGACCGTGCCAAAGAAATTCATCCTTTTGTCACGCCCGATGGCCCCATAGCCCACTACAAAAGATGGCATTTGGTCTCACAATTCTGCCGCAAACAGTTCAGAGATTATGTGAACAGCATAGTTGCAGACCTGAAAATTTGTGAAGGCCGTCATGATCTCCTTGCTTCATGAAACATGGAAACACTGAGACAGCTCATCATTATTTGAAGAAATTTATTCTCAGCAGGTTTAAACTGTGAAAATCTGGTGAAAGTGAATTTTTGCCATGGCAATGTCACATACTTGGGCATGTTGTAGGACAAGGGCAAATTATGCCAATCACTGCAAAGTTGAAGCAATTGAGAAATTCCCCATACCACACAGCAAAAGAGATCTCATGATCTTAGGTAGGGTGGGTATTACAAAATACCGTCCAAATTTCTCAGAAATTGCGTGTCCGCCGACCTCCCTCTGAAGAAGAACGCAAATTTTGATAATACAACTTTGTCATCATTGAACATTTAAAAAAAAAATCAAATCTATTTTTGATTGAATGCGCCATTTTGAAATTGCGCCAGACTTTCCGCAACAAAATTCAAGTTGGCAGTTGATGCCAGGTGTAGGCTTGGTGCGAGTTCTCAGCAGCAGATAACCTGCTGTAGATCATCCTTATGTTAATACTCTAAGAAGTTTGACAAACCTCAACAAAACTACTCAACCATTGAGAAGGAATTTCTCATTGCTACTTGATACCTTGCACAATATTTTGAAGTGTACTTGATACAACAGTGCTCCCAGTTCTAGTGTACACGGATCACATCCGTTGACTTTCATCTCCAATATGACAACAAATCATAGACTGTCAGGTGGAGTTTAAACTCTACAAGAATACAATCTGGACTAAGACATTCAAACATCGAAAAAAACTGTCTTGGCAATGCTTGTCCATAGCCTCTAATTTGTTCGGAGAAATTTAGTATTACCAATTTACAAATTGTCATGATTCTGAAGGCAGCAATGCAAGAACATATAATAAAAAGTGTAAATTTGCACTGTGTATACTGATTGTAAAATTAACCACAAAATGGTTAAAGGTTATAACTAATTTTGGAAATTTTAATTTCATTTCAAATTTTCCTTTTAAGGGGGAGGATGTTATATGGGCCGTCAGGTTTTCTGATTAAACTTTTAAACACATACATTATTTTCTCATTTTTATTTGAGAAAAGATTCTCACAGGAAAGTATTTTGTTTACTATAAAAAGAGAGCAAGGGGAATCCCCCTAGTTGTTTTTGCTATGCAACCTGTTTTTTGGAATTGCACATAGCGGAAGTGGGGGATTCCCCAAGAATGCTCACCTTGTACTGACTCTCTTGTTTTAATGCTTTAAAAGAGCAAAACCAACAGTGCCAGATCTGGGACTCCGCACAAAGTTATATATTATGATGCCTGTCATTTAGATTGTGAATCTGATTTGAAGGGTGTCAAGGTCATGTTTATGCATAGAATGATGTAATTATTCTTGTTAGAAAGGGGAATCTATCTGTAGTAGTTTAAATACTATCACGTAAGACTCTCGGCCAGCAGCCGCTTATATGAACAAGTAGCCGAAGATAGCTAGTTTTAACGCTGCCTTGCGGAGCCAGACTGTACAAGGGTACAGGATTTATTAATATTTAATTCCAATGAGCAGATTGCTGTAATTTCTACTGTCGTCTATTGAAGCAAAAGTGCTGGGAGCAACATAGATTCCAAATTTGTGGCAGATAGAAACGGGTGGATATCTTGGACTGATATCTGTGGATTTATTTAACCGTCGAGGACTTAATTTATACCTTGTCGTCTTGAACTGCTGGACCCAAGTACCTTCAGGACTGAGAGATTCCCTTGGAGAAAAAAAACTAACCTGAGGATTTTGTATGAACTTGTGCGCTGTCATTTGGAGTCTTCGCTGTGAGGACATATCTTCGTTGACTGCACGCTTTCAACACAGACACTAAGTACACCTAATTATCTATACTATTTGTGTATATGTAATTTGTTTTGGATATACCAAAATTCTTGAACCATCAAGTTAAAGATCATTAAAACTGTTTATTATATATAATTAGATATTTGTGCACAAAAGGCTCATTTATTTTTTGTGTTAAATGTATTTCTGACCTGTAGACGTCTACTAGACTCATAACACTAACCAATTCATTTACCACTTTATATTGTTAGAGCTGGTCAGGGGCTTCTTGTAGTTTGGAGCTGTCACTGATGCTGGAGATTGATATGTACATGGAGCCATTCGCCAGACGAGGATGGATGTAAATACATTGAATGATCGTTTTATAAATTCAGCAATGACGAGGTCAAGCCATGGTTTCCTGGGGTACCACTGATTTTACAGGTACACCAATCGAAGACTGATTCTTACCAATCTGGGAGCCATTTTTTCATCCACAAGACACATTAAGGTTCTCTTACGCTGCACGTAACAGCCTACCGTGTGTTCGTGATTTGCAGTACTCGCCGGTCAAGGGTTGTGAAAAAATCCAAATACACTTGGATCAAGCCGTTATAGTCATCGGTGGATTTGGCCAGATCTGTCAACTGTTACAATCAGTTGTGTTCTGCAGCATCATAGCATTTATCTACATAACGTCTCATATAATACTTACACTAAAACCGATTGCTATGATAGAGGAAGATATTCTGATGGATACCCAATACTTCTTAAGTCATTAGAAGATGAGTCAATGTTGGCAATAACAAACTCAGGTTGTACTATACGATGTCCCAAGACTTTAGCAAAATCGTTGTCAGAAGTGGTACAATATCGATTGCAGCTACTTTCATTATGCGAGCTGGCGGGTGTCATGTCTTCTAAGAGATCTTTCTTAGAAGGCTGTCTATTGATAAGATGTTAACAAACAATATACACCAGAGATGAATTTCTGAATTTCAAAGCCATATACATCATCCATTCATTATGCACCAATTTATTACAAGGTTCCATTTTAAATTTTTTAGAGGATATAATTGATTAATATAATACTTGGCTGTTTGTTGGTTCTAAAGGTCTCCTCAGGAGGTCCTGGGGTATCTCGGAATTGTATAGCATGTTGGTAAAGACAAATATGAGACACACAACCTTAATGTAGATAACCTTTTCACAATGATCTTATTAATAATAGGTAAAAGATACTTAGAGGAGCCAACTATGACCACCATCTTTCATTTTAAGAAGCAGTAACAAAACAATGTGCCAGAAATGCGTTTTTCTAATGCTGAAAACGTATCTCTTATATTTAATTAACCTTTTATTGTCCGTTTTGTATCCCCTCCTCCTTCCCAGCCACCGCCACACTGCGAAAGCTTCTATGATTTGTCTTTCTACGTCCCGTAAGGACCCAGCCTGGGAGTAAAAACCCCAATTCAACTTTGACATGTTTTTTCAATATTCTCCTTCTTCCGCGTTTCGTCTGTAAATCACATTTCCGGTGGTTTGCCAGACTTCTGATGAACTTTAGAACTTAGGCAGGCCAACTTAATCGCCAGTGCACTACTACTCCGTTCCATGAGACTGTGTAATTATTTTTCTCTCTGCATTGTGGGCAGCAATCCTAATCCCGCTTTGTCCCTGTACCTTGATTTTCAAGAGATTTGCACAGATCTTCTATACGATTTACATTGGACTGTCATTATGACTTCTATAGCATTAAAAAACCTCAGCCAGATATAGTTTCTATTGGTCAAAAACATCTAGCCCGGTCACCCCATATTTTCCTATTTCCGCTACGATGTAGCCCTCACTTATAACGAATTTTGCATATAAGAAAAAAACTGTTATAAAGAAGTATTTTCTTAAGCACGATACCATTTCTTTTGTATTTATTGTTTTTCCACCCGGGTATAAAACGAAATTGGACTAATTTTCACTGTCCCTGACAACGTCGTTATAATGAGTGTTATTGACCGTTTATAAGGACACTCCTTTAAATGGTAAATTCAGTAAAAACAACAAAGCGTATCATTTAATATCTTAATTAACATTTCCAACTAAAACTTACGCTTTTGATCAAACCGCTAACCATAAACCACCTACAAAACTTTTGTTACTCGTTTTCTTTCCATACTATTTAAAAAGAAATTATGAACATCTGTTAAGATACCTTTTTTTTGACTTTGTTAAGAACAATTTCATATCTATACAAACCAACATTTTAGAAAAAGTTGTCACCAGTCTTTAAAAACCTTTCAGTCTTTCATATTCCCAAATTTTTGTACATTATTAAATCTTAACAGTAATTAACATTAATGGCAATCGTGTTTGCATTCTGTGAATTTATGATGATTAAACGAGTTATAAGCATGGATGGTTAACCTGCAGATTTAAGCCTTTGCTTGTTGGCTCCTCTCTATTGAATTTTGAGCAGGTGCAACACAAAATACAATATCCCCCCCGGAACCCAGTAGCTACGACTATGATCTCGGTAGACCTGTAGTGGACTACGGGCAAAATCAAAGGCAAAACATATGCTGTCTATTTTGAAATCCACGGTGTCTGCTACACGGGATCCCAATATGTTTATCAATCTTCCTATTGGTTTTTATTTGCACTGAAAACATGGGTAAGCCCTGACCTAATCGTGCTTCTACAGGTCTCAGGGACTGAATATTTAAAACATAAAACATAAACCAACAAACAATACAAACACAAAGCAGAATGGCTTCAAACCAAATGCCATAGCATCACAAACGTCGTTATTTTAATGTTTTTTTATTGAATTCTTTTGTCCTGGGTTATATACAGAGTATTTAATGCCTCCTGCAGCTCTCATACGAAATATGACCATCATTTGAAAAATTGGCTTCAATATTGGATTTGTGCACATTGTGCAAACGAATTTAAACAAGATGTTTTTAATTTCTTCAACTATGAAAAGTTGAACAAATTCTTGGAATGCGGAAACTAAGGCCCAATACTACCTAACACTGCAATTTTAAGTATATAAAGCACCTCGGAAGCTACTTATAAAGTAGAATTAAAGCAATTTGGCACTTTTTTGAAGAGTGCCCCCCAATTTTAAAATTTTGATATTTTTGCAACAAGTTACGTTGTAAGTGTCAGGGAAACGATACCTGCGACGAGAAGCTAATGAAATGCTATTTATCATAAAATAACGTTTTGTAATATAGAATTGGGATCCCAATTGGACTTAACGGCAAGCTGAAAACTCTCCGTTTATGCATCCCGTCCCTGAGAATGGTGCCAACTCGGAGCAAAATACCTCTAACTTGTACTTCGCATGAACCAAACAATTTTTAAAAAAAAAAACAACCTATGACATGAAAGACCCGTACATGTCGCTATTTCCCATGCTATTTTACATTTGAAGGCTGTTTCCAAGGCCGTTGAAATTATTATCGGGGAGCCCCGGAGAATTAATTCAATACAAATTCATTCGTTTGTGACACATAGACATTTTCGAGCTCTACCATTCAACCCGATATTTTACTACCATTCTACCAATGCAACCATTAAAAATCTCAACATTTTTGGAAAATTGGGGGCGCTCTCAAAAAATGTGCTAATATTGCTTATCCCCCAAATGGAACAAATGTTTTAAAATTGCGACATTTTTTTTTTTTATTTTTGCATTAAATTTCTTTGCATCTAATTTGGAATTTTCAACTAAATTTAATTTTCGCAATGCATTTTATTGTTTCTATTGCAAAAGTGGTCTGCTTACATAGTATTGTGATACTTTGCCTGTAATAAACAACAAGGTCGTCCTAATTAACATGTGACATCATAACCATATTTACATAAGGCACACATCATGCAAACTTCTGATCAAATATCCAAAACTTTTTGTGGTCACAAATCCCGGAAAACTAGGGAAGTATGCAAGCCTTATGGAGCTCAAACTGTTAAAATGTACAATTCGAGAAAAATAAGCTTGATGTTGCAATTTGTGCAGACATCAATGCAGATTTATTCTTTTCTTCTCGCAGCATCTTGGCAAATTATTCAAATTAGGTATCTAAAATGCATTGATCTTAAATACTTAATGCAAGTAT
This sequence comes from Ophioderma brevispina, assembly GCA_023653785.1. NCBI lineage: Eukaryota > Metazoa > Echinodermata > Ophiuroidea > Amphilepidida > Ophiodermatidae > Ophioderma > Ophioderma brevispina. Next base: position 48,111 of record JAMKCH010021308.1, on the reverse strand, counting down.
CATATAAAATATTTTTTTTGAAAAATCCTATAGTTATACATGATGGAGTCGACTTGATGACGTCATCACATTTTGGCCTATGAAGACTTAGATGTACACTATTTGAATCCAACTCAGAGTTCCTACTCGAACACCATTTATATATATTTGTTAAAATTGTGAATAAAATTAGAACTAAATATGTCTTAATAGAGAAATAGTATATTCTTTTAGACTCTGAATAAACATAAATTACGTTTTTGACATTGGCAATTGAAAATTGCTATTTTGTACATGTGTCACTAGGAAAAATTAAATTAAACGTTCATAAGCACAAATGTAATATCAATAGCTTCTAAACAAAGTGAAATAAAAAGCTTATGAGATGGACATCACAATGCAGAATAAATAAAATTTCAGATTATTTTCACCCAAATTTGAATGACGTCATCTTATTGGCGTATATCTATTTTTTTGCATCCGGCCGGAAGGCTAATTTTTAACGAACTCTGATTCGTACATCCCGGGCCCGGGTTCCCGACTTCGATCTATGTTGGGTGTAAAAAATTGTTCTTCGAGGTAACCTATCTCAAATTAAAGCCTGTGTAAATATGTTGGAGCCCTGACTACAACATGGTAAAAACAAATGAGAAATGAGGTAATTGTAGCTTCGTTAGAAACATGTTAAATTTCGACGCGTAAAGTCAAAATGTCTAATTGTGTTTGATTTAACGAGACATTCGGAGATTGTCCAGTGAGAAGCGCCCCCATTATTTCTCGAACCCCGGTTTTTATATATTTGGATGCTTACTATGTATAGATCAACAGTCCTAAGTGAATAAGCTGATACGCCGTCTTTATATATAAGATAAGATTAGTACTATTTCGGTGTGCGGACAAAATCAAGCTGTTTTTCTATGGGAACGATTACGATAACAGCAAGTTCAGAACAAGGTTTGCGTTTTTCTTTTGCACCTGTTTGTACCATACCTTCGAAACGTCTCGGTAGATTTGTCTAGAAACTATACCTGCGGAACGAATGCTAAGAATGCGTATTTTATCAAAAATAAACGATTTTGTAATTAGAATTGGGATCCAGATTGGACTTACCGGCATAGCGGAAATGCTACGTTTATTCCTCGTCCATGATGAAATTGTGCCACCACGCGAAATTCACCTCTAACTTGACTTGCCTGAACAATAAAACAACAATGGCTGAGCGAAAGACAACGCATGTCGCGTATTTCCCTCTATTTTACATTTTAAGGCTGTTTCAAGGAGCCGTTTGAATTTATTATCTGGGATCCCCGATAATAATTATTCTAATACAAAATTCCTTCGTTTGTGACACATAGACATTTTCGAGCTTAACCATTCACACGTATAATTTACTAGCCCAGTTACCAATGCAAACCAAATTAAATCGCAACAGTTTTGAAATTGGGGGCGCTCTTCAAAAAATTGCTAATAATTGCTTATAACCCAAATGGAAAAAATGTTTAAAAATGCCGACATTGTTTTTTTTTCTTTTTGCAATTAAATTTATTTTCATCTAATTGGATATTTTCATCACTAATTAATTTTCGCAATGCAATTTATTTAAGTTTGGTTTTTTTTTCTATCTATGTATGTCTGCTTATATGAGTATTGTGATACTTTTGCCTTTAATTAAACAACAAAGGGCGTCCTAGTAAACATGTTGACATCATAAAACACTATTTACATAACGCACACATCACTGAAGACTTCTAATCAATATCCAACTTTTTTTGGGCCCAATCCCGGAAAACTAGTGGAATTATGCAAGCCTTATGGAGCTTCAAACTGTTAAATGTACATGCGAAAAAAAGTAAGCTGAAGTTGCAATTTTGTATAGACATCAATGCAGATTTATTTTTTCTTTCGCAGATCTTGGGCAAATTAGTAATCAATTAGGTTCTAAAATGCATGATCTTAAAGATATTAATGCAAGTATCATATAAAATATTTTTTTTAAAATCCCTATATTTTACATGTGGAGTCCAATTTTGATGACGTCATTAACATTTTGGCCTTAGAAGACTGTAGATTACTATTTGAAATCAACTAGATTTCCTTTACTCATAACATCCATATGGAATATGATAATGTTAAAAAGTGAAATAATTAGAATAAATATGTGCTTAATCGAGTAAATAGTAGTATTTTAGACCTCTTAAACAGAGAAATTACTTTTGAGAAAATTGGCAATTGAAAAACTCTAGTTTGTAACATGTGTCAATGGGGAAAATGAAATTAACGTTCTCTAACCCAAAATGTAACTATCATATAGCTTCTAAAAAAGTTAATAAAAGCTTATGATATGGACTATTCACAAATGCAAACTAAAATAAGTACCAAATATATAAAATGTAAAATTTTTCACCAAATTTTGATGACGTGCATCTTTATTGCGTAATATCTATTTTTTGCAATCCGGGCGAATTTTATACGACCTCTGGATTCGTAATCCCGGGGTTCCAGACTATCGCTATATGTTGGTTGTAAAAAAAGTGCTCTCGAGGTAACCTATCTTCAAATTTAAAGCCGTTTTTAAATGTTGGAGCCCTGACTACAACCTTGTACAACAAAATTCGTAATGAAGTGAAAATTAATTGCTTAGTTTATTAAGCATGGTTAAATTTTAAACGCGTAAAGTCAATGTCTAATGTGTTGATTTAAAGAGACATAAGAGATTTCCATGAAGAAGGCGCCCCCATTTTTCTCGAACCAACCCCGGTTTTTTATAATTTGGGATGCTTTATGGTATTAGAATCAAAACACCTGAAGTGAATAAGCTGATACCGTCTTTATTTATTGAGATGATGATTTAGTACTTTCGGTCGTGCACGACAGAAAGTCAACCTGGTTTTCTATGGGAAACGATTACGGATAGAAGGCACGTTCAAAACAAGGTTTTGCGGTTTTCCCTTTTGAGCACCTGTTTGTCCAATACCTTCGAAACCGTCTCGGTAGGTGGTCTACAACCGATCCATGAAATATTTGAGAGAAATTCGTATCCTAAACAAATCTCCTCCTGTCACTTTAAACAGTAAGGTGCTTGTACACTGCAATATTTCAAATATTTTAAGGTGGTTCCCATGGGTAGCTCAGAGTTACAATCGATCTAAAGATCATTTTCCCAATATGGTTGTCACATCTTAACATTTAAAACCACAAGAATGTGTCTTCATTTACCTTTCCACAGGATTTTTTCAAACTCCTCAGATGTCAAAAATCACAAAATACAGGGTTTTTCATTATTTTTACGTTTTGAATTTTTTCTGGTGACCCGACCTCCTATTTTATTTTTCTGCAGATTATGAAAGCAGGTGTACTCTTTCATAATGTCGTTCCTCCTGGGCCCTGAGGGGTAACATAGATACCCATAACTCAGATATGGGGCATTTATTTTTTTCCAAAAACATGATTTTAACACATTTTGGGAAAAAATGGCCATGCTTGGTTTTAAGTGGTTCCAAAAAGCTTTATTACATAACTAATTTGTCGTTTGACAAAGTGGCCCCGGTGTTTGAAATACACTTGCAATGAAGTACATGTTTCCCACCGGCGCGGCGGCGCCACCTCCAAGTAAATGTGCAAAAATAAATTAATATTCCATAATCTCCCACACAGGCGACGTGTCTTAGATTGTCTTTATTGGTTCTATTCTTTATTCAGACATGGTTGAAACTTTCTACTGTGATAACGACGGGCGCTATTGCAATGCGTTCCTTCCGTGCAGTGTATGTACGTCAACGCCAGTCCGTCAGTGTTCTATGCGAACACTTAAAGGGGAAAGGGGTAAAAATCGAAATTGAAATAAATAATATTAAAGTTGCGTCGAAATTTGGTAACGCTCAAAATATAATAGTTTTTGGACGTGTACGCAGGCCTTCTCTATGGATTATTAATTATCAGATTTGGTTGGTCAATAACTTTGACTATTTGCAATTAATCTTTTGAAGTCGTATTTTTATTTATTTTTAACTGTTTTTGTATCATATTGTAAAGCAACCGAAATGAGAACATGATTTTTAAATTCTTTACCAGCGAGATACAGCTGGAAGACTTTTAGAAGGGGCTACCACCGAATATCCTCCCATTGAAATACCGTTAAAATGGCTTATTATAAGTTCATTCCCTTGTGCGTGTCATGGTCTGTCTGGTGGGATTCCAGTGGCGTATCGAGCAGTCGATCCAGAGGGCAAATTTCCAAGTCCTGCCCACACGAGGGCAAAATTCGTAATAAATCGTCCCGGTGATTTACTCAATTAAGTCTGAATTTGACAAAATGCGCGCGTACGCGCAAAAATTGGGTGCCGAATATTACTTTATTTTGGCACAAATTTGGCCTGAATTGGTTAAATTTCCCCAAAAAGAGGGATAAAAGCACACTGTTGGCCGATATTGAACCCCCGGTCGATACGCCACTGGGGAGCCGGATGCGGCGTAATTTTTTGACGAAGCGAAATAATTGGCAGAGAGTTATAGTCTACCTACACTTGTCAATACTTACAAAACAAATGGCCGGCAAACACATCCCAGTTCAGAAGCCACAATTCCCGCGGCCAAATCACTCCATCAATTCCACCAGAACCCAATACCAAGATAACTGTGCAATATGAAACGGCCCAGAAACATCTTAAAGTAAATGGTGAAAAAGAACTGTGGGCGCATATTTTATGTTTTCAGCTCCTACGTAAGCTTACGCGTACGATCTAAGCTAAAGCATAATATTATCTAGAGCACCTACGAATACCACACGTGCAACGGTCATTTTTACAGGAAAAACGTTCCAACATTTTGAGGGTTCCAAATCTACTACTTTTTTGAATATCGAATTTAGTAATATACAAATACTTCCAAATTTCGATATCGAAAATAGTATATTTCAAGTCCTACGGTGGCACCCGTCCCATGGTCACGGGATTAGGGTCGAACGCACACGACTAATACACGGCCAGGTTCTTACTCGCGTGGTAGCCTACGGCAGCTACACCATGTCTAACGTGGCAGCTACTACACAGTACACCTGGGCTAGTTGCGATCGGTAGCTGCAAGATAGGGTACAAAGTACACAGTTATTAGGTATACAGTAATGTGCTCTTGCTTTACATACCACAGTGGCTACCCTGTAGTGCCCACTAGGTGGACGAGAAGGTGGATGTTGAGTAGACAGTAACGGAGTAGACACGCAGAAGCTACCACAGTAGCTACCCCGCTCGGTAACCACGGCGCCATTTTGAGAGTGGGTTGAAATTTGTCATGTAAATGAGGGCGGGGCGCTATAACTTGGGCTCCGTTTTTAAGCGTTTTTTTTTTTGAACATTTTAGGGAAAATCGTATGGAAGTCAAATCGGCCTCATCCAAAACCCCCATATTCCCGAACTTGTGATAACAAATGCAAAATATCTGCCCAAAATTAAAAAAAAAAAAAAAAAATTGGCCATGAGAAATACCCGCGCGCCTGAGAGCCGGTTGGTGAAACCACGTAGCTACTCCACGACAGTGAAGACAGCCGCTGTGTGTGTACAATATCCGGTCTATGCGGCAAAAAAAACACACGGAATCTGGCCGGCGAGGTACGTCTAGTGGGTCGGTAGGAATCCTGTCTACACGGTGGTACTGTGTGGTAACTACCATGAAGAAAGAAATTGGCCGGTATTATGTACCATTTGTTAGGTACCTTTCTTGAAGAGATCCGAAAGTACCTCTATGTTTAGTTATTAAAAACAGTCATTTTACATAATATTAGAGCCGATAACGTGTTTGCAAATTCGTTGTTCTCTACTTTTGGGTTGCAAATTTTGATCACTATTCCGCCACTGTGTTTCTTGGTGGTGCACTTGACAATGCCGACTCTAGAACTCCATGACATCATTGTTAAAGCCATACTAGGTATTGTTTGGACTGATTTAGATATCAATGGAAGGGAATCAAGTACCCCATTGCTTATTAACAAAATCACTAAGATAGGGTTGGATTTATAACGAATTCTCGTGGGCGGAAAGTTATAATATTAAAGGGATTAGCGGCGATATTGGAGAAAAGAATTCAAAATAAAATGTGGAAATGCATTTGTGTAACTTATAAATCGGGATAAGTCTGTTCAATTCCATATAACTGCTTAATGTAGAAACAACCACCCACTAATAGTGAAAAAGTTAAGGATTTGAGGAAAGTTGTCATACGTCTCCCCGCAAAATAGAAATAAAGTTAGACGGCTCAAAATTACATTTTATTAACTCTAATGCCCATTATTGAACAAATTGCAGCTTTCTGATTGGTCAGTTTATGCCCATTATTCTTGCAATAATGGGTCGCCAATGCTATTCTATTAAAATGAAGATGTTTTAGTAATAGCAATAGAAATAATGGTTTGCAGTGTCATTTATGGGCTCATAATGTATCCCGGCCAGAAAAACGTTCAAATAATGGCTCGGCTGGAGCGCCCACTCTCACCATTTTAGTTTTTCTGACCCCTCGGGAACATTATCAGCCCTTAAAATGACACTTGCAAACCCTTTATTCTTAATAAACCAGTGATTGGGGTTTAACTAGCACAGAATAACCAAAAGATCAATAATGTTTGGTTTGAGGTCAAATGTATTAAAGGATTAGCAGCGATTGCTAATCCGAAACATCGAAAAAAATCATAAAAATTAATATTTTATATTTTGTTACTGGTATGATTTTATGCGAACAAACCTGAAAAGGTTGGCTTGAAATCCGGGTAATAAAGACAAGGGCAAATACTTTTTATCTGATTTCTGTAATGTCTATACGTTCGTATCAAAATTACGACTAGAGATCAAAAAAGATTTCCCGGTTGAATATCACAGATTTCAGCCGTGATTTGTGCACCATGATCAATACAGTTTACCTAAACACAAACATTATTGATCTTTGTTTAGTTTGTACTGGTGTAAAAACCACAATCAGAGTTAGTGCAGATTGCCCGTCGATGTGTTTCTTTGCGGGAGACGGTATGACAAAAAATTTTCCTCAAATACTTCAGTATTTTAACTATTGAGGTTTGGTTTCAACCATTAAACGCAGTTATATGGAATTATACGCAACTTCTCCGGATTTCTAAGTTTAAAAAGTGGCATTTCACATTTTTTCGATTCTATCACATTATCGCTGCTAATCCTTTATCATGGTGCACAATTTCACGATTAAAATCTGGGATATCACCAAAGAAGGCTTTTTGGATCTCAAGGTTGAATTTTGATACGCACGTTATAGCAATTAAAGAATCAGATAAAAGTACTGGCCTTTGTCGTTAATACACGGTTTTCAGGCAACCATGCAGGCTACGTTTGCTTATCCATGCCAGTAAACCAAAAATACAAAAAATAGAATTTTGAGGATTGTTTCGATGGTTCGGATTACAAATCGCTGCTAATCCCTTAATAGTAATTTGATTAACAAAATCACAATTTCTCAGGAAAACTAATGCAGAGAATAGATGTCATCGAAAATTAATTCTAAAGTAACTCACCGTTGTAATTAACAACATTCTTTATGTTCTTTAGAACAGGGGCCATACTGGGGACCAGTGATTAAAAACTCATTCTCCGAAGATGCGGAATTTTCATTCATCACTTACTCCCTCATATCGATGCGTGAGCACATTCATGTGCGCAAATGAAACGACATTTGTTAAGGTGTGAATAGGTCATTTCACGAAAAACTGGGGCCTTCAAAGGCATGGACTTTGATGGAATTTTCGATTTGTATCAAAAGAGTGATTCTATTTGAGTAAACTATTATTCATAACTTTCTGTGGTTTGAAGGAAATTTGGAGAGTTTCAAACTAATAATTGACATTGTTGCCTGGAAAATTTGACCAAAGTATTGTCACGATGTAACGGGGACACCATGGGGAAACCACGCATATTAGAGGTCCACTTTTCAAAAATATAGCACTTGTGATATTAAAATCAAGCTAAGGTCATGCTCACAATCAAATCTGGCCATAACATTAATAGAGGAATAGTGTACCAAAAATGTTGTTAAATTAGGAAGAAAAAGTGTCACGAATGTGGGGTGATGGTAACAAATGTAACACCGGGGGCAACATCCAGGTTACATTGTGACAGCAGCTGAAATAACTATACTATAACCAGTTAAGGCCAAACTTTTAAGTTTTGGAGAACTTATTTTTGACCCAAATGTTAGTTATTTAAAGCGGCACTGGTACATTTCACCAAATATGAAAAATTTCTTTCAATTTGCCCTCAAATGATAGTCTAGGCCATTGGAAAGAACAAAGGTATAGGTTACACATAAAAAATAAACATAAACCCAAAAAGATAGGGGACATTGATTGAGAGATTAAAGGCATCCAGGTAATTGGTAGTCCAAGCTTTTAAGGTTTTCCATAAATTTAATCAACAATGTGTATATTAAATGAATTTTTGACTCGTATGCACTTGTGATATTAAAACCGCAAAGGTATAGACCGGTCAAACAGTGTGCATTAGCGTGAGAAACATGGCCATACGGAGTGTGTGTTCTTGTTTGGGTTAAAAAGTCATTTCGTCGTCGTCTGAATTTAACGTCGCCGGCGACGTTAATTATAAAATCATTCGTTTACCCCTAAGGGAGATGATTTGGTCTTAATCATTTCGGGTGAGGCTTGGTATATAAAAGCTTTACAACAATGCAAAAAATATCGATTTTGAAAATCTTAAGGGCGCACTATTTTCAAATGTGCCAGTGTCTCTTTAAGTCAAAACTTCAAGCTACCATGTGTTAAACTTAGTAGCAAAAGAGGGTTAACGATTTTTGACAGGGGACAACGAGGTCCAACTTCGTGAAATTGACCCAATTTGCACACTCAGGTTATACACACGAATTAGCCAATAAGAGGACATGGTTTAAGGGGAAGGCTTTGTGTGTGTATAGCATGTGTATTTTGATTGGTTACTCGGAGCTTATACATCATGTTTATCATGTAATGAGCCAATCGAGATTACTGTAAGAAAAGTAGTAGGCGTCAGAGGTTTAAAGTTCGTTTTTTTTTTTTTTAAAATTGAGTTATTTTACCAAAAATCATTTGTACAGCACTGTTACCCAATAGGCATCGTTTTAAAAGGTCACGGGTATTCCCTAGCTGTACGTACAAGACTGGGACAATCTAAACATGGGTCTGGACCTATAGCCTCGTATATGACGGGGTCACGGTATTCCTAGATGTTAAGTACAGATAGGGACACTCTGAATTGGTACGTACCCAATAGCCTCGTTGTTAGGGTCAAAGGTATTCCGTATATGTGAACCGTACACCCTAGGACAATCTGACTGGGGTGCTCAGTCTATTTGGCATTGTTATTGGTAATACAAAAAAAAAATACGATTAAAATTGCCAATCACAATCACGTTGTGTTATGGTATATGTATTTTACTCACAATATGTAAAAGAATTTCACTCTTCCAGTTTATATTTTATTTTCAGCTGTTGATAGCTGCTGGGGCTCGATCGAATTGGCCTAGTTTGGAAGCGATTGATTCTGCAGGGGGTTGCAAACTCATACGATATATACGAACGGGAGAGCGCTCGCCCGATTACACTGGCATACGGCTATGTGTAGTGAAGCCTATCTTTATTGCATCCGCGACCCATAAAGGTGGATTTGAAGCAGGGCTTATTCATTGAGAGACTGTGATGAAAGCATCAACCCCGCCACATTAAAACCGAAATATAAAGATTGCGTCAATGTTACCTTAGACACGGTTATTTTTCTCATTTTTACCAAGTATTTGGATGTGACTCATAGCTCTATTGAGATTGCGTCGCTTTTAAGGCGAACTAAAAAGTGGTGGACGAAGGTTTGAAATTAAGACACTTACCCAGACGGCTCATTTATGCTTTGGATCTAAGTTTAAAGGGTAAGAACCGCATTGTGTCTTTATTTAAAGGACATCCGCCCCCCCATTGCAGGCTTGGTGGATACCTCCCGTGTGTTGCGACTTGTTACTGGAATGTGTGTTGTTTGTGTGTTTGGTTGTATTTGTGTGGTGTGGTGTTGTGTGTCGTTTGGGTGTGATGTGTGTGTGTGTGTGGGTGTGTGTGTGTAATATGTATGTATATATAGGTGTGTATATATGCGTGCGAACGGTGCCGACGAGGTGTGTCTGGTCTATTGTTCTTCCTGACAATACACTGATAGAGGGTAATGCTCATGTCGACGATTTGACGACGACAAAGCCGACGACGGTGGTTGTAATGATTATAATGATACTGATGATGATTATGGTAAAACCATAAGTGATTAACTTGTTTTCGACAATATTTGAATTTTCAGGTTGTGGCTAACAACACTTGCCGCAGTATGTATTGGACCGGTGGTAGTCTCTATCATCAAGAATGGGAGGAACTTCCAACGTCCCACTTTATTGTTTACGCACAGCTCTTTTTTATCCTCATGCTGTTTTGTGGTAATCTAGATCCTATTTCCCGTAAAAGTGGTTGATTGAAGCGAGTTATTGAAAATGCCCGAAGTATAAACAATTTTAATTTGTTTTTATATATTTTCTCGTACCATATAGAGGAGAGAATATCAATTTATTTCCAATTAATTGTATTTATTGACATTATTACTAACAGTAATATTACAAAAGAGATACATGAGCATGTTAACTTCTAGTCGAGTGTACGGTTGGGGTCTATGAATTGGATATAAAATGTTTGTTTTAATTTGTGTCTCATCGTTGTCACCTTCATTATCCTATAGCAAAAAAGCGTCCTCGTCCCGGCCCTGGTACAGCATATCCGGCAGTTTATCTTCGGTTTTATTTTATATTCCTATAAACTGCGGCTTAATGTCACTAATTTTGCATTTTTTATATTGCATGCTTAGGTTTTTTAAATGTTTAATTTGAAATTGTTATATTTGAAGCTGTCTATGCCAGTATCGGGCTCTTGTTGAGAGGCCGGCATTTAGACGTGTTCGTGACTTGACCTGCTGAACACAGCTCTGATCCTTTTACCAGCACTTCTTGAAAAGTTATCTGTAATTTGTATTATTTGTATTAATACCTATCGTGTTGTATTTAAGAATTGTTAATTTAAATTCTTAGCAGCTGAACACAGCCTCTGATCCATTTTTTAAAAGCACTTCTTGTATAGCATCGCTAATTTGTATTCTTGATATTCAACTATCTGTAATTTGATTTAAGAAATGAGAAATTGTAAATTTTAATTCTATTTAGTGTTTTCTGTAATTGTAGTTTTTGGGATATGATTATGAAATTCATTAGAAGGAGCAGCCCTCGGGGAGGGAAAGCCATGAAAAGTTAGATAAGCAAGTAGTGACATCCGTCACCAAACATTAAACAGGGATGATCGTAACCCTTACCATTCCACATTTCCGGGCCAACTTGATAAATTTAATCCATATATCTACCATACAGGACAACCGACAGACCTCGATAGTCCAGAATTTAAAAACCAAAAAAATGATCCCCATCATGACTGGGCAGTCAACACGGAACGCCAGCAAAAAATCGTGACATTCCTAAACATATGAAAAATTTTCAACATCCTGTGGTCATGCTGCTGAGGAGATGCGGCCTGAGGGATATTTCTTCCTGCACTTTCCCAGGAAGTTCTGATGAAACCATGGTGGTGTTGGTATAATCCCCACAACTTGCCTACACCTTCAAAATACAACCCCAGGCATTATACACCTTCTTTTTGAGCATGCTTGTGTGGTAATAACCAAAACTAGTGTTAGACTCATCCTTGTGTATCGTCCACCACCTTCCGGGAATGGTCTCAAATAAGGTCATTTCTTAAATGAATTTGATACTTTCCTTATGAGATTGCTCTTGTTCCCCTAAACGATACTGCTGGGTGATTCACGTGCATGTTGACCTCCCCGCCAAACCGGAGTCTATTCATTTTTGTAGATTCTGGCTGCTAATGGATTTTCATCAGCATATCTATGGCCATACCCATAAAGATGGTCACACTATGGACCTGATCATATCTCGTCTTGAGATGGATTAGTTGCTTGGTGGGACCCGTCTTGTGTCTGTGCTAGGCTCTGATCAATCGTTTTGATTAATTGTACGATTAGCAGCCAGGAATCACCACTCATGAGAACGAATGTGTCACCTCAGCAATAGAAAGAATATTGACAAGACTCTTTCTCCAAATGGACATTTCATCCATGATTGACAGTCTTGACCTTTGTGAGGGCTCAGTTTGATGAGGTGCTTGGTAAATTTGAGGAGTCTTTAATTAGTGTAACTACTCGATCCCATTCCGCCTCCCCAACACGTTCGCCGCATTATTGACCCGATCACCTTGGTTTAATCAAGATAATTGATTGATGCCCACGTGAACGTAGACGGTTTAGAGAGAAAATGGTAAAAACAGAAATAGTGTCGATCTGTATGCATACAACTTGGGACATCAGCAGTGACTGTAACGTCATTCATCATGCTAAGCAGGTTTATTACAGAGAACAATTAAAAATGCACACAACAAAACCATGTTTTGCTACGCTGATTCGCTTCTGAACCCCAAAACAAACAACTTTCCGAACTGTAATTCAGCTACTGAACAATGCAGTCCATTTGCCGTTTTTTCACAGCGACAAGGTATACAACATCATACGGACCGATGATAATTATCAGGTCCACTCGCATAGACGATCCAAGAAGGACCATACGTGATGAGAACCCGTTCCAACGCATGAGTTTAATCCAGTCACTGTTGAATAGGTAAACCAATGTGATTATGTCAACTCCATCAATATCATGTTCCTTAGACACCAGTCCATTGGTGTTACTTAATGAGAATGTTTCAACTCTGCTGAGGGGGCACTACACTGCTCATAACAAGTCTATCCGCACTGGTGTTTTCCCAGCAAGCTCCGGGAAGCTGCCGAGACACCCATTCTCAAAAAGAGCTTCCCTAGACAAAGAGGTGTCCTGAGCTATCGCCCTGTGTCAAATATTAGCTGCGTGGCTAAGTTCATGGAGAAACTATTGAGTGCCTTGATACAGGATCATCTTGTCTCAAATGCCTTAAATGAAGAATTTCATATCAGCTTCACAAAGACGACACAGCACTGAATCGGCACTTCTGCGTGTCATGACCGATATCCTCAATGCAATTCACACCAGTAAGGCAGTTGCTTATTGTGCTGCTAGACCTTTCTGCAGCTTTTGATCCTGTTGATCATGCCATTCTTTGGATAGGTTACGTGAAACTTTCAAAATTCAGGTCCTGCCCTTACAGTGGAATTCGGTCTTACCTGCAGAACCGCTCTTTTCGGTGTGCGCATTGGGGATGCCATTTCAACAAGCATCACTCTCCTTTCGGGTCTTCCTCAGGGTTCTGTGGTCGTGCCTCTTCTTTTTCAAATGTACACTCAGGCTACTGAATCGCATCAATCATCCGGAAGCCCAATATTGCTTACCACATGTATGCTGATGATGTGCGCTCTATTTGACATTTGATCCTAAGATTGATGGTGATGCCAACCATGCTGTCAAAAAGACTCTCTCGTTGTATTGATGAAATCATTGAGTGGATGCGCTGTAACAAAATCAAATTGAATGATGAAAATACAGTATTTTTCATCGCATGTTCTTCCTATTACACAAGTCGCCTCAAGATATTACCATCAGGGTAGGGACAGGGATGTTCCCCAGTCCTCGGCAATTAGAAGCCTTGGTGTCGTGTTTGATCAGACAATGTCTATGACTGAACATGTAAAGGTCATCATTAAGTCTGTTAACTTCCACCTTCGCAATATTTACCGGATCCGCCGCTTTATCACATTTGAGAGTTGTCATCACCTCGTCCGTTCACTGATTTTATCTCGCATTGACTATGCCAATTCACTTTGTATGGAATGTCGGCCAGAGATCGGAGTAAACTTCAGATTTTGCAGAATAGAGCAGCCAGGCTGGTGTTCGGATCTGATAGAAGGACACCAGCCACACCACTCCTTAAAGAGCTCCATTGGCTACCAATTAGTGAGCGCGATGTCTTTAAGCTTATGCTTCTTACTTACAAGGGCATTTCCGGACAATTGCCATCTTACTTGTCCGAATACCTCTCTTTGTATATTCCTGGCAGGCCAGGATTGCGATCTGCAGATGACAAGACGCTCCTCACTGTTTCCCGCACAAAAAGGTCAGTGGGTGACAGGGCTTTCAGCAATGCGGCCCCCAGCCTATGGAACTCTCTGCCTATCCCTGTTCGCCACTCCAAGTCCATTGTTACTTTTAAGAAAGCTCTAAAATTTCATCTATTTCCTAAGAGTTGATCGTGTGCTTAAATTAGTTTTTTGTTATTGCCTCACATGATATTTAATTGTGCAGCTGTTTTCTTTTTTATTTTATAGTTTGATGTTAAGTACTTATCTCATGGTTCATCTTTTACAATACCGGTTGTATTACTATGTTTTAGGCTAAATAGTAATTACTCTCTATTTTGTAAAGCGCTTTGACCTTGTTTTGAGAAGGCGCTATATCAAATGCCGTTTGTATTGTATTGTATTGCTGTCATCTTGTTATCTAAGAAAAAATCCATAATATGCATTTCAAAGGGGGTAACTCGATTTCAGTATGTAAAGTTTTCATTTTGATAGGATGGCGTTCACCCCAAAACCCAATCTGTAATGTAAAGTTTCTCGCCGATATTTTACCCGTTTTCAACGTGGTTTTGTAATCCCCGTAGAATACTGTGTAAATATAACATTAGTACCAAAATGAGGCACATTTTCGCTCATAACATCCAAACCAAACATCCTTTAGCCATAGGTTTTCACAGGATAAATGAGAAAAATAGTAGGTTACATTATATACCAAAATTGTAACCACTTCCAGTAAAATTCTGGGGAACGATACCATTAGCGATCGGACCATGACCATCTAAGTATTTTCAAATCATGTATTTACATCATTTGCTTTTATCAGTAACACATTTTCATGTCAAATTACGAAGTGACTTAACTCAAAACTAATTGTAACAACAAATTTCTTCAGAATTGCATTGAGAAAACCTTTACGAACAAATCAAAAGAGTGGAAAATATATTTTGGGGTTCAATTTGTATACAGGGGTCGAATCCTAATAGTTGAAACATTGGGGTTTAATTGCTATGTGGTAAATGGATTCAAGGTCACAATACATTTTGCACCTTCTCTGATTTCTGTTGCATAATTAGAATGCAAATACTGGATCTTGGTATTTCCACTTTTTTTAAATATAATCGCAAAGCGTGACGTCGTATTGCAGAGGGTCTATAATAGACATGTTAAATAATATTGATCTAAAGGGTGCAATATTGACTAATACCTCATGTTATATAGTTATAAGGGAACCTGTAATGAAAGTTTTTATTTTCGATTTTTAACAATCTAAAATAAT
Organism: Ophioderma brevispina; assembly: GCA_023653785.1. Lineage (NCBI taxonomy): Eukaryota > Metazoa > Echinodermata > Ophiuroidea > Amphilepidida > Ophiodermatidae > Ophioderma > Ophioderma brevispina. The sequence continues at coordinate 32,712 of JAMKCH010021308.1, read as the reverse complement.
AAAATAAGTTTTTTGTTTTTTTTTCAATTGAAAATAAAATACAATTTTGAAAACTTAGACATATTTCATGATGGTAGACAATTGTCTACTTTTTTATACAATTGCCAACCTTCTCATGACGATACTAGGTAATAATCTACCTTTTTAGGCAATTATCAAGTTCAACCTTCTCATATCATGTGTGTCTGGACAAAGGGTAGGAATTTGTCTACCGTCATGGAATTTGTCAGGAAAAGGTTAATGACATTTTTTTAGATTTTATTGTTTCCTGAATTTTTTTCTTGGGGAAAAATAAACATGCGAATTGTTTTATACATGTGGAAGTGATTGCGTTTTGAGATCCTTACAGTACGTTTGAATATTATTTTCAGTAAGATTCTCTGAAACTGAAAAAGTCGTGTAAAGCACACAATTTGATAATATGAGCATTAAAGGTGCTTCTTCCAATCGTGTTTGGGACCCACTGATTTACCCGGAAGTAGTATCAATTTTGATATCAGATGAAAGGCTGTATTTTTCTCATTGTCGTCCTGAAATTTCAGCTTTCAAATCCATTCCTTTCTCAAGATACTGATAAAAAAAACTATCGTTTTAATGGTTAACCATCAATATTAGCACAGTAGTGAATAGGGCGTCTAGCATAAAAACCGCAAGTTTGTTTCCCACGGTACATGATGGTCAGTGTGTACAAGTGTCAGGCTCTCATATCAAGTACAGAACACAATAGACAAAGATCGGAACATGCACCTTTAATATTTTACATTGCCTCACGCAATTTTAAAATCTTTAAAATGAACTTGTACTTTTCTTTTGTTTGTTTTCCAGTTTTGTACGCTTTGTATTACAAATGGCATCCCGTATATTCTTTTTGATATTCCTGATATATTCTACTGTTTCATCATCCACTGATCAAAAGGTGAATATAACATCTCCATTTCCAACTATATATTAAACAAGAAAGTCTGACAAATAAAGATACTTTCTACCACAACATACTCACATGCACAATTGCTGTTAGTGGCGGTGTTCTATAATTATTTAACGCTGTGATATTTATACCGCTTCAAGTAGTCTTACAGAATAAAGCTGCGGTAAATCTGTTCTATAATACCGCTCGTTTATTCCGCAAGACTACCAAAAGCGGGAAAAAATATCACAGACGTAAATCTATTCGAGAACAGTGTGGCTTCAAACCTCAACCAGGGAACAACAATCAATGGGAATTGACTGTGGTTGTCTGCCGATTCCCGTAATCAGATTTTCCCGTTCATTCATCACACTCCGTTTGGAGCTTCCGCGGTTGGGAATATTACCATTGCTTCGACAGCTAAGGGACATAACAACGGCCCCATAATGCAGTGGGCACACAGCAAGCAGCTATGCTATGCATAATGACTATGCTATGCATAATGAGCTATGCTATAGCAGCAGATAGCAAATTAATCAAATAAGTTTGACGCAATCGTCCAATGGCGGTGCCCTGAGGTGTCACCAATTTGCTGAGTAACTTTCAGAGGCCTGTTTATACCGCTTCAAGTAGTCTTACAGAATAAAGCTGCGGTAAATCTGTTCTATAATACCGCTCGTTTATTCCGCAAGACTACCAAAAGCGGGAAAAAATATCACAGACGTAAATCTATTCGAGAACAGTGTGGCTTCAAAACTCAACCAGAGGTTGTTCGTCGGTTCCCTCCGGACGATTCCAGTTGTTCCGGTTCCTATTGTTGTGGTTGTAAACAGTTACAACCTCCGCCAATCAAATTGCGCGGGGGAGGGGGGGGGGGGGGGATGACACGACCTGCTCGTTTTGGGCATTTGGGATTTCCAAACGGTAATTTATGGGATACTTACCGTGCTTTATCTAGGGCTAGGGCAGTCTCGGTCCCAGTTACAAATCACCTCTTAAAACTTTGTTCAATAAATCTTAGTAACATCTTGATAATCTTTGAATAATTATTGACATCAAAATCCGTCGGGGTTGGTGGATTAACCCGCTGCAAATCAATGTAATTTCCAATAACGCTTATTTAGATTTAAATATTCGTGACCAGATAGCCTTTAGTCAAGTCTTTTCCTGTAATCGTCTAATATGCGTAAGAGCGCCCGCCTACCGTTAAGTCTTTAAAAAATACTAGCACTCGGGTTACACCAAATGTTGATACCGAATTGAATCCGCCCGCTAGAGTTTGGCCTGAAGGGTGATGTTCAAACTTGCACGCGCATTTTCTTAGCACGATTTAGAACATTTTTTTCTTTTTCAGATAGCAAAGGAGGGGGAGAATGACGAACTAGGTCCAACAAAATCTCCCGAAGAAAACAATGCAGCTAGGGTTGAGCATTACCTGGAGTACCGTGGTTGTCCTGCACATTTTGTGATATGGTTAATATACGTATGGATAGCAGGTAAATAGTGAAGAATTATTAAGGTTAAAAGTAATCTACCCGAATGAGTAAAAATATTTGAAATTAGCAGGAATAGCTGAAGGAAAAGTAAAGGACAAATCTGTAGAATTCTCATAAGTTATATTTTCCAACTGAAAAATTGACAAAAAGGAAGAAAACGGCAGTGTTCAAAGATATAAATCCCCATTCAACTAAGTATTGTAGTCCGTGTCAGTACGGACAGCAATGACTAAAATGTCCGATTTTGACCTTATTATTATTAAGGTTGTGGTCTTATAACTTTCAGCGTATGTTAGGGTATCTATACTTGTTACAGATATACAAAAATCTGATTTTTGATGAATTTTTTGATTTTCTCATTTAGCAATCACTGATAGTACCTTTAAATAGAATACTAAGGAACTGGAAATTGTGTCCACATTTGTGCGCGTATTTTTATGACACTAAGATGATGTTAATATCTTAAAGTACCCTTGACATGTGTAGTATTGAAATATTTCTATGGAAAATGCGTTTAAGGTTAGTGTCAACCCCCACCCCAACAACGGGCATGCCCAAGATATTTAACAATTCAGAGTGTACTTTAGTATTTAGTTATTTTAGTATTGTGATATTTTCTCCTCACTTTTTGATGCAGGCATGACTTGGAGAGAAGTCAAGGAATTATGGCGCCAAGGTTTTAAGGAGTATCTCTCCGAACTATTTAACTGGGTTGATATCATACAGCTAGGTCTCTATTGGATTGCCATCATTCTCAATTTCGTCTCTTATTACATGGTAGGTGGGTAACCATGGTAACTGTTATATCCTGGAATAGATACTTATTTACGACATTTAGATTTCAGGACTATGCGGGTGCAGATGCATAAGAGACAATGCCTAACTTTCCACATCTTGCTTCTTGTGTGAAAAGTTAGGCATGATGTGTCTTATGCCTCTGCACCCGCATAATCCTGAAATCTGAAGGTTGTTACTCTCTTAATGTGAAAGTGCAAGTTTCAATTTAAAAGAGTGACCACAGGGCCCGCTCGGGAGTGAATCTGGTAGAGTCAATATCATATTTTATATAACAGTTTGATTACATTTGAACTATCTTCAACTTAAAATCTGCATGGAGTTATGAGAGTTGCATTATAGCTGCTTTTTAATCAGCTTAAGTTAGTTGGAAAGCAGTAACTTAGACGACTTACAATTGCAAATACGAATACACGAGTAGACTTACATCCACAGTAAAAAACTTGTAACATTTGTCGACTATGTATAAACAACTTACCAAATTACAAATGAAACCTTTGATATTCCAACAAGCTCTCTGATTTTGTTTTGATGAAATAGAAACAAATGTTCAAATTTACGATCTACTTTGTCGATTTTCACCAAAATTCCCTGGGGGCACTTGTATTCAAAGGTGGATATGATGCGTGAACATGACTTCCAAAATGCACCCTAACAAGTATTTCCACCGACTAAAAATATACCCTAAACAAGTATTTTTGTCTGATTTTGCTACACTAAAGAAGTATTTTATAAGTTTTGCCACCCGAAACAAGTAAGCAATGCATTGTGTTGTTAATATACCTTTATTATCTTGCTTTGCTTTACAATATTTTTGATCTCTGCTTAATTTGAGTATTACATGTACATCACAATTTCAGGGTTTAGAAAAAAACATACCTTTTTTCCACATTTGCTGTTTTTGACACCCTAATCAATGTACGCGCGTACATGTCTGTTGGAAAAAAGATACCCTTTTTAAGCGTTTTCTTGTTCACGCATCATATCCACCTTTGAAACAAGTGCCCCCCCCCCCCGCCATCAAATTCCACAATATTCACCAATATAGCTTGAGCAGTTAAATGGTTAAAACGATTTTCCATTCTCCGTATAAACTTTCAACTAAAAGTATAGAATAGGTTATAATTGGTGTTTCCGTTTTTTGATTTTGTATTGTTTTATGATTATTTTTTCAAACTTTACGCGGGTTCAACAGACTATGCTAGACAACGTTAATCTCTTATAAACATGACCATTCAGTCTGTGCTTACAATCCTGTTACACACTTTTTTAACATTCAAAACCCGTTTTTCCATACCACAATTAAAATTCAGGACTGAATGTTTTGAGTTGTACCAAACATTAAAGGTCCATTGCCCAATCACTAATAGCCTCTTTCCCAGGATCACCAGTTTTACCAGAAGGTGGTCTATATTGGTCTCTGAAGAAGGCTACTATTGTTCTCATTTACCCTGTAAAATCTCAGGGCTGAAGGGGTTTAATTTGGATGTTATGGAGGAGGAAGATCGGAAGGTGACTTATTCTGATCGACTAATGTTAAAGTTTACACAGTATTCTATTTGGCAGGGTGATAAATTAGAAAATTCCAGTTTTATGTTTTTTTCTTAAGAGGGAGGTAAAACATTTTTTTTAATCCCTCCATGCTTTCGTCCCTGTACATTGCCCTGAAATTTTCAGATCAACTATAGGGCCTATGGAAAACGCCAAAAGTCGAAAATTGATATCATAATTTTGAATATGCTCGGAATGTATTCCAACCAACCTAGAATGACCCACCATAACATTGAAACAAATGAACATCATCTACGCACTGCGGGCAGTCTTTAGCCCTCGAATGCTATTTCTTGGCTAAAGTATCCAAATATTGGCTTCAATTCAGGGGCTCAGAATGGTTCCGGTATCCACAAATTGCAGTTCAATTATTTTCAATTCTTGTGATAATTTAAATGGAATACATTTTGACCAAATTCAAATTAAAATTTCTATTTGGGCGTTTCCATAGGCCCTGTAGAGGATCTTCAACTCAAAACACCTGAACAGGGATTTTGCCATGGTCCGATTTTAATTTCTTACCTCCTCCTCTGCCTCCATCATTTTGTTAATTGTTAACGAAGCCCCCGCCCCTCAAAAAAGTTGTATTAATCACCCCGTCTTATTCTATGGGCTACAAAATCAACATTTTTAGCTTTCATCCCCAAAATACTTTGGAATGATTGACGAAAACTTTATAGATGGGGGTAGGGCCTTATGGGGCAAGGTCGTTCACACAAGAGGAAAACGTTAGCACTTGGCTGGAGTGCCGCTTTAAATTCACAGAAAATAGTCATTGACGAAAGACTACACTAGTGTCATCTTAACATTAAATATTATGAGATTAGCAATACTGCGACTTCCCATACCACACACATCCCATTCCAGCCAATAACCTTCCTTCATCAGCAGTAAAATGGCTTAGGTGAGAAAATGATTGAACCGATCCTAGTAAGTTCAACATGGGTTTTTTCTTGATGAAGTCAATGTGTAAGGTAGAAGCTCACACCGACTTTTTGTGTCACCCTGAGAGCTCTGAGAAGCGTTATGGTAAATGATTATTTTAGTTTGGTATGCTGAAGTTGTTTTTTATCAAATATCTATCATTTGTGACTTTTTAGGCGCTAATGTGTCAGAACAGCTGCTTGGGAGAACATGGATGCTGTGCTGCAGAAGAGAAAGTGCAAGAGTAAGGTATTACGATATGGTAAGTTTTCATCTTGTTCGAAGGACATCGGGGATCTATTGCTTTTTTACATCATTGTTGTGTCTCTTAAATCACCTTTGTACCCTTTGCTTTGTTTGCTTCAATAAACCGTATATTGGTATTTCCTAACGTCCCTTAAACCTTTACCCCCCCCCCCCCGGACAGGAAATCACGGAGCGTACCCCTGTTTTGTGTTAGTGGGAAATTGCTCCTAGATCTGACAAAACAAAAATACCCGCAACCTCACTTTTGCGGCGATTGTCAGCTTTTCCTCTATGGACGTTCTGATAATATTCTATCTTTCTTGCTTACACATATCAAACAACAAAATAAAAACAGGTTAGTTGGTGCATTTGGCCAATACATTGATAAGTTAGGCTTTTGGGGCAGGTTTGTATGCAGAGGGCATCATTCCTTCATAGCAGGTTTTCGCCCTTGCATGGAGACCCTGAAACTGACAGCATTTGAATGGGAGCAATAATTACACATTAGTTTGATTAGGTTGACTTCTCTTCATGTAAAAACACTGACCGTGGTCCGTGCAAGAATGGAATACATTGTTACGTAACACCCTCATTAATTCCAATGCCAGTTTAAGGCATATGGCGACCTGCTTTGATTCCAAATGGATACACCCTTTAGATAATAAGCATGGCTCATGCATATGACATGAGGCCAAGATGCATTCTGTAGCAATAGAAAGATTCCAAAGTTTTAGAAACGAAGCATTTTGACATTTGACTCCCAATCCGCAGGTCCTATGATAAGGTCACCACTGGCTTTTTCCACTTTCATCATGGTCTCATGATCCATTTAGATTTGTCATACGGCCGTTTTCTAGAAGAGGACCTACCTATCTATTGTTGCAATTCTAAAGTCATACTGGGCGATCAATCATTGATCACATTATACACTACCTAAACCTTAGAGGTAAAATATCAATTGACAATTAACCCTTGTCTAACCGGGGAGGAGGTGGGGTTGGAACCCCTCGAGTTTGTTTCGTCCGGTGCAAACAAATGCGCGATTGTGTCGCAAAACGATTTTAGGTAACCGTTTTTGCATCCTTTACGCACATTTTAGCGAAAAAAAATCAGAAACACCACCTTACCCGGGGGTAGGCAAGTCGCCAAAGTTGAGGTGTGGAGGTGGAAATTGGTGAAGCCTCCCTAAACTTTACTGCGTAAACTGGGTAAATCACAAAATAGCTCGTCAGTAAACGCTTTCATGCTTTTGAGCTTAAACTTGTTTGTAACACGGGAGTTTCCCATACCCAACCCCCTATAATCTTGATTGTGGTGTCAATGGATGGCTATGGGTCTCCACTATCTCCAGTGATATCAAAATAAGTACCAACATTCTCAGCATCTTGGCAAAACAGTTTTGTGTACAAAAACATATGAAATTTTGAATTTTGAATAAACTAAGAAACAAATACCAGGTTTTAGGTCTGTCCATTCACCGTGAGAGGTAAGAAGAATTATCTGAATGGCCACAGGTAAAAAGGTGTATGATACTCATACAATATACTACGTGGATCAAAAAATTGCAATGATTAAAGATGATCTTGACCTTAATGCAATCACTATATCATAGATTTGTTGTTTTATATAAAACACATCTAATATACTTTCATGTGTTGAAAAAATGAAAGAAATCGGCTGAAAATAAGCTAGATATGGCGGGTAAGCACACCCCGTTTTTTCTCCAATATTATGATGCCTTTGTCAATTTAACTAAATAAATATGACATTTTCTTGAAAATTTCAACTACGGATTAATCAATGAATCTATTTATAAGAATGTGTCAAGTGATATGACAAATCCAAACAGCAATCCACCTGTTGCAGAGCAAGAAAACAAGATCTTCCCATTGTTTAGGATATTGCTTATTGGTATAGCTTGTATCTATACCTGGATTACAGTAGTGGTGTTGAAAACCTTTTCCATTTACACATCAGGATTAATTAGGTGATATTTTGTGTGATCATTTTATTCCTTTTTAGGATCAATAATGGCTATTCATAGATCAATTAAACAAGATAGCAAGGGTCATCATTACTTTCATATTCATAATGCTATATACCCCGTACATCGCACATTAACGCAATATCTTGCTTAACTGTATAAATCCCATTGGAATGGAGGAAAAAGAGGTGTGCTTACAAAATTTGTCATATCTGACTTATTTTTCAGTCGATTTCTTTCATTTTTGCAACACTTGGAAGTATATTAGATTGGCTTTATTAAAACAACAACAAAGCTATGATTCAGTGATTTTATCAAGGTCAAGATCTGCAATCATTGCACATTTTTTTTTGTGATTCGCGAAGTATAGTAATGTAGCTATAGTAAATAAATGTTAACATAAAATACATTATTTCGCATATAAGATAGATGGATGTTTCAGTTGAAGTATCAGGATGAAAACACCAGCATTTCTTTCATTAAACGTTGTTATTTGAACAAAACTTACTTTTGACACGGCAAAATATCATTCCTTATCACAGCATTGGAGAAATAATGCATTCTTATATCGATGCACACATAACACAATTAAGTTTCTATTTGGTCATCAAAAAATGGCCAAACCTTGTATTAAGAGATTGGCGCAAAACGGATTTGACATCCCGGCCAACAATGGTATAAGTCCTTCAATCATTTAACAAACCATTGTATAACTGAATGCATCGGTTTCCAGTAAGCCGATTCTGTACAGGAACTTTGTACCATGGTCACAGCATGTTTTGTAATGGCAACAAAGGCCTAGTCTCTGCATGACCGTGGATTGAATACTCGTCCAAATATGCAAGGAGTCTGACATAATTTGAAATCTGTTATGTCTGAGCAACATCGGGCTAGCATGGCCTGAGTGCTTCGTACCTCTTTTCATGTTACAAATGTTCAGTGTAAAAGAGCGACTTAAAGTATAGGAGGTGACACCCCCCCCCCAACACACACATCAACATTGGCGGATTACCCTACTCCAAGTAAAGTGGTGGGTTCGTTTGTTTTCGCTAAAATGTGCACAAAGTATGTAAAAAGAATTATAGAAATAATTTTGCGATACGATCGCGCATTTTTCCCCACCGGGAGGAAAACCTCGAGAGAAAGGCACCCCCCCCCCAACACACACACCACCCATAGATGTGGGTTAAATTATTTCCTGTTTTCTTCACTATGTGAACATGTTTAAACGTAGAACATACGACCAATTCTGAAGCATCACATCATGGTAAATTGCTGACCATGGTTGTACATGGTATAATCCAGTAAATGTGTTTACGAGTGAATTTTAATTGTCTAAATTCTTTTCACAGTGACAGTTTAGGCAGTCAATTGGGCGAAATAGAAGAACCCAAAGAAGTCGCCAAATCCGTCCACGCTAAATTTGAATGTGAGACTAGGACCGACTGGAGTCCATATGATCCCTTGCTAATTTCCGAAGGCTGCTTTGCCCTAGCTACCGTCCTGACATTCTTAGGTGCTCTACGAGACACGGTAATCCTGAGCTTCGTTGGCCCGCTCCGCATCAGCCTTGGCGGGATGATTATTGATATCGTCAGGTTTTTCGTGCTCTTTTTCTTCCTGTGGATATCATTTGCTATTGGCTTAACACAGTTGTATGAGACATTTATGGTGCTCAAGACATTTGAATGTGAAGAAGGAGAGGACTGCCATCCAGCATTTCTTACGTGAGTATCTCTTCATGTGAGTGCAAGAAGGTCATAAGTGCAATAGCTGCCATGCATGTGGTGCATTTGTGCGCTGCCATGTTGTCTGAAGAACCATTTCAAGAGCCACTGACTTGGCATAATGGTTGCTTGATGGAAATTTCTCAAAAATGGCAGCTACTGCACCTATGACCTCACTTCAGGTCCATCGATGGATCCTCTGTTTTCAGGGAAATACTCACTAACGCGTTTGACCCCACAAAACTCCGCAAGACTGAGGTGGAGTTTATGTATGTACGTGATTTATGATGTATGAGACGCTCAACCTGTTGTAGTGTAATATGGTCCATGGCGACCAAATTAAAAACCATTCTATTTATCAAAGGGAGAAAGACTTAAAACCAATTAAAACTTTTTTAACCAGAATTTGGAGGTGATCGGCTTTCGCGCTCACTATAGACCGTCTTCAATATGAAGTCAGCCACCAGACATGTTGGTGGACAAGATGCATACATTCCAGGAATCAATACATTAAGCTGTCAATCGATCCATGTTTGCGATTGCATAGGGATCATTGACAGCGGCGAATGATTGTGTTACGGAAGGTCTGTCTTCCACCAACATGGCTGGCTATGAATACGGGGTCTATATTCAAAGAATATGTGTGGGCCACTAATCAGAACGGATATGCAAGTGGCCTCATAATATGTACCATCACACCTTGTATGGGTAATCCTTGTATACACCACTACCCACATGCAAAAGTCATTCAAATTCGGAATTGCGTCTGGCAAGGCTCAAAAACTTTGTCAAAATATTACAAACAGACCTAAATACATCCCCAAAACATAGGCACATACATCACAATATAGGACTTTGCTGTTCTGGTCAAGGTCCATCTTTGTCAAACATTATACCACAGGATAGCATAGCGGGATAGCGAGTGGTAGAGCGCTCGCCTGCTTACCCAAAGGCCGCGAGTTCGATCCCACAAGTTCACTCCAGTTCACCCAGCTTGATAAAAGGGTAGCCAGTCTATTTAGACTGGCGAAGGTACAGGCGGCGGAGAAAGGAACTCGCCACCCTACTCCATACTGCCGAGGCTTTGTTGCCATGCAGAGCTCTACCGGTATGCCCCAACGCTCATGAGTATGAGACCTACCTTTACTTTTATACCACCAAGATCTTTCGTTATTATGTAATGGTAGTTTATGAAAATAACGTGTATACGGAGACCACTTGAATGATGGACGGCATTACCCACGAACACTGCAAAGGGTGTGAATTTTCATTTCCCAAACAAATGGGTAGCTATAGCTCAGTGGTAGAGCTTGCATCGCACATGCGAAGGAAATTGGTTCTGAAAAACATGACGCAATTACATAAATGGTAGATGGCACAAGTACATTGTTCAACAAAATTCCTTGAAACAAGTTGTAAAATCTAAGTAACTTTAGATGACTAACTAACTAAACTACCCACACTAAAGTAACATTAATTAACAAAGTAACTAATTAAAATGAAGTAAATAAATTAATAAATAAAGAACCGTTGGTTATGTACCACTGAAGTGGAGACATAGTGCACCTTTTCTACAATGCGCAGTGTTTTCCAGAAAACCGAAAGTGCTCATAAGTCTGTTAACACTTTAAGTGCCCAAGGGGGGGGTTCCATAGTACCCAACATTTGATTTTTTGCGATTTATGTTACGCAATCAAATTTTTCAGGAGTTTTTGCTAATGTCTGATTTATGAATACCCTTCTTGATACAAAAAAAAAATTAAATCCCCCACGGCTCATTAGAAATATTAGGTTGGGGTCACTTAGGAAAACCCACCCCCCCTTGGACTAAGGAAAGTGAAAAAATCAAGAATTTTTTTTTTAACTATTAAAAAATTAAAGTAATTAAATCTGGGATTTATTTGCATAGATATATACCTTAGGATGGTATTAAGGAATAATAATAATACTTAATCCAAATTAACCTTTTATATGCTATAGCATCAATTTTAATTTTTCATGCCGTGCTCTTACTGTGTAAAGTAAGTCTATGGGAGGAAATATAAGGCGATTTTGAAGTTCTGAGAAAAATACAAAGATGTATAAATTTGGCTATATTTTGCAATGATTATTTAATTGGTTAGTCAGAGTAGATAGAATGAGTTATTTGGTTTCAAACCTAATATTGAGTTGCTGAGGATTGAAATGTGCGAACCAATCTTTCGCAGAGTGACAATTTCAAATTGGCTAGGTCATAGGTCAAGGTCGGATTTTCATTTTTATGTGGGTATGGGTCTTACGTGACCCCCATTTATTTGTGTTAGTGTCGTGAGCAAACCTCCCACGGGAAATTGGTTATCTGGGTTGGGTCCCTAGGAACCCCCCCCCATTGGGCACTACGGGGTTTTTTTAGCTTGGCACTTAAGTGTTAACTATCATCTAGTGATGCAGGTTTTACGACGCTGGGTACTTATTTGGTCATTGTTGACCCGCTGATTGATAGAAGAGCTTGAGGTACATCCTACTGCAGGGATGGTATTCACCGAAGGCGTGGTTCTCTTCTATACGCAGCGTACTTGGGGATTGCGGTTGTAGTGATTTGAATGCTCTTATCGCCATGATGAGCAATACTTATACAAGGGTTGAGGTAAGGGTTAGCCGCCATACAAGTTCCCCTGATCTTTAAAAAAATCAAAACAGGACTTGATATACATTAATGTTAAATGATTTGTGTATATACATTTTCTTTAGAAAACAATTGCACAATGGCGGGATGTTATTTACCATGTTTACATCGCCGCTCTCAGCTCACTCTCAGAACAGTTGGTTAACATTTTAACCAACGCGTGTTAACAGGTGAACAGCCAAACGTTGTGTAAAGGTTTACTCAATTATTGGGTAATGCAAATTATTTTAGAATATTATTGGGCACATGTTGCTCTCTGTTGGTTAAAATGTGCCTAATCATCTGCTATATTACCAAACAAATGAATGAATTGCATTACATTGACTATTAAGATCTGTATGGTTTATGGCACCAGTTGCACCGATATTGGTAAAGTGATTATTGAAGTCATTAGCCAAATCGCTATTACTTTCGGACATAGACGGAAGGATGGTAGCATGGCCTTTTTATATTGAAGGAATTCCTTTAACGTTTTCCACATTTTCTTACAGTCACCAGCAGTATTTTCAATTGCATTAGAATAGTACTCTCTTTTAGCTTTTTTCATCAATATATTAACCTTATTTCTACGTTCCTTGTATTTTTCCCAGTGATCATTACAACCAGTACAATTTATTGCTTTTTGGTGGTGATAATCCCTGTCGTGCAAAGTGTCAAAAATATCATTGCGATTTTCAAGGCACGTACACACATCGTTGGGTGTGGCCATTTTGTGACCCATTAACCCTGATGAATTTAGCACACTTTAACGGAATAACAAGAAACCATGTATTCCTTTGTCAAACATAGTCTTTGGATATTCCAAAAGAAAATGTTTCTACTCCGTGTGTGTTTCACACACTTAATTGATGATGAAATGACGCTATCAGTAAAAATTAAACTAAATAACGTTGTTCACATCGGAGAAAAGTACATCATAGTATGCTATATAAATATGCGAGTAGTGGTGTTCGTAAATCTTATTGATCTAATATCTTCCACCTGATGACTTATAAAAGCGATTCATAAAGTAGATTTGAATCAACATAATTTTTGATTTCCTGGAGTTGAAATGGCTACGATTTTTGTAAAATCGCCCATTGTGCAATTTTATGTTACTTAAATCAGAACTCACGGCGAATCAAACAGTAGGCCATTTCAAAAAGATTTCGCCTCTGCCTCATTGAAACTAAAAACCTAATAAAAAGCGTAAAATGAACTGTTTTCAACCAACCGTTCATATTTTGGGTCTCCTGTAAATTTCAGCATGAATTTGCAACATATTTTGTCATTGGCCCTTTTTTGCTACATGTAAGGTTTTGATTTTAGCGTTCAAATGCACATATGAGGTTTTTTCCTGCCAGCAACCAACCCATCTTCATTTGATGTAATTCTAGGAGAATACCGATGTGGAATGGAAGGTAGAACGCACCAAGCTTATGGTTGATTACATGGTGAATTGTCCGACTTTACCCGCACCATTCAATCTCGTTCCGACTCCAAAATCTATAATGAAGATTTGTCGTCGACTTTATAAATGCTGTTTCATGAGGAAGTCCATGAAAAGGAAAAAGGTACGATATAATTGGTTGAATAAACAATTTTGATGTAGATTGTAGGAGAGAAGTAAGTATGTGATACACCAAACGGCGATATTTGGGACATCCATGGCATCAACGTATTCGCCTCCGATTTGCGTATTTGGTGTGTTTTTCTATACTGACCCATGTCAAGTCTTAATTCAAAATGGCCGCCAAAATTAAAAAAGGCCACTGAAAGTACATACATTAGATGCACTTTGGCTTTTTACTTTTAACATCAACGTCTTTGCAATGGTACTGTCCAGTGGCGTACCGAGGTAGTAAAATTCCCAAATCGTCCTACCAGAGGGGGGGAAATTCGTACGTCGTCTCGGTGATTTTCTCCAATTAAATTTACTTTCATTTTGCCCCGATCTAGGCTTAATTTGTTCGAAATTCCTCGAAGAAGAGTGATGCAAATGCATAATTTTGGTCCATACCGTCCCGCTTTTTCGTTTCGACAATGCTGAAACAATCTTCGCTGAACTTCTACATTTTCTCCACATATCATTGAACCCAGAACATGTCATTTTACATGTACCCACAGAATGCTTTGCTTCTCCTGCTAAGCACCAGGTTTATGAAATTGCTTTCCTGAGCTCATCAAGTGCACTGAAAGTGTGGAGGGTTTCAAGAGCTTCTGAAGCATTATTTTTTAACTTGCTTATAAACGACTCTCTTGTTGTATTATATTTTTTTTTATATTTACCTTTTCGGCGCCTTAGCATAAATTATTTTTGGGCGCTATATAAATGTCAGCGATTGATTGATTGATTGATTGATTGATTGATTGATTGATTGATTGATTAATACAACATATATTATTTTCATGTATCACAAGTACTCTGCTGAGGTACCTATTTCCACATTTTCTTTGTTTTAGAACTGCGTCGTGAATTCCAACAATTTTCGACCAATAGTCCAGGAACTTTAGGTCTGTGTACAGAGAGAAGGTGGAAATAAATAAGCCATAGCTGATTGTTTTCAGGATAGTTTGCTAATGTTGTGAGAAGCAACATATTAAAAGTCCCCAAGAGTCACCCTTGTTCTTAATGAGTAATAAGGGGGTAAAGTTTATACAGGGGTAAAAAAAATGATTCAATTGAGCTAATTCATGGACTGTTGTATTTTTCTTGTCACACTGATTAAAAAATATATGGGTTGCCTAACTTTTGACCTTTAGTTTTAGGAATATAGGCCAAAATTCTTTCAAGGTCATCGTGGGGCAAAATTCCAAAAACAGTCCGATTTTAATTAAATGAATCCCAAATTACTCGTACATGTTGTACGGTCATATTATGGCAAAAATTGCGTATTCACTCCATCTTCATCTTTTAAATATTGACCTTAAAGGGCAGTGGCTTTTGACCTCCCATAGACCCTGTAGAAACCTGTCATAATGAGCCCTATAACTATGGCAGGAAATTACTTCAACTATTTAAATAAATTATATCGTTTCAGTTTTTACACAACGAGACGAACAATTTGATACACTTTGGAAAAGAATCGGAGCATTCTGAAGCTTTACCCCCAGTATGACCTTGAACCGTTATTTCCCTATAGTTAATAAACGATAAGTCACAGATAGGGCAAACTATACCTTTTTTAATCCTTATGACATAACGCAAACATTGGTATACATTTGAAGACAATTGGACCATTATAAAATTTGACCCCTGTACAAACTTTACCCCCTTATTACTCAATAAGCACAAGGGGGACTTTTGGGAACTTTTGATATGTTGTTCTCTACAACATTAGGAAACTATCCTGAAAAAAATCAGCTATGGCTTATTTATTTCCGGGTGTTTTTCTATTAATCTTGGACTACAAACCCTAGGTCGGGGAGTTGATAGAACGATATATTTGATGATGTTTATTATATGATCATGGCCTTTGGAAATTGTTCATGTGATCGCATTTGGTAAAAACTAGTTGTCAAGGAGATATGCCTTGAGAAATGATCATTTGAAGCAATAGTTTTATCACATCTCAACCGCAGCCATCTAATAACTTTAAATTCCATTTGAACAAACACCACACTGTATGTTGGCATGTGATGTAATTGTACTGATACAGCATTCGTTGAAAAATACACTAGAGTGAAATATATTTTCACTTTCATTACAGATGGACGAAGCAAGAGATCGAAGCGAGCGAGAAGATAAGTACAAGGTAGGGGACCGTGTATGTTTGATACCCGGGTTTGATAGGTGTTCAAACGTAGCATAAACAGTGTTTAGAAAGTGAAGGCAAGGTGGTGTTAAGAGGGTTGGTGTTTAGCAATTAAGCAGTTTGTGTTTAGAAATTAAACACATGGTGTTTAGAAATTAAACATTGGTGTTTAGAAATTAAACAGTTGGTGTTTAGATATTTGACATGTTTAGAAATTAAATGTTTTAAAACGTTTAGAAGCGTTTAATCTCTAAACATGTCAAATATCTAAACACCAACTGTTTAATTTCTAAACACCAAATGTTTAATTTCTAAACACTATGTATTTAATTTCTAAAACACAAAGTGTTCGATTGCTTAACATTAAACACCTAAACACCACTTTGCCTTCACTTTGTAAACACTGTTTCTACAGTGGGTGTATGATGTGTGTTTAAACACTTTCTTTCCGTCGTTCTGTAATTGGGCGATGTTTTTCATTGCACTGTGTATGTGTAAAAAATGTGTTTTTATTGGTGCTCATACGCTCGCTAAATAGTGTGGTTTGGTGTGTATTCCCGTAGGATTTTCATGCTAAAACTGATCTTGTTGCTGTTTGGGTTTCATTGGGGCCTAAACTGTCAGAAAATTATGGGGTGCAAATTTTCGGACTGATTCCCCCTCCTTCAAGGGGGGAACGTTAGTACAAGTAAAAAATATAAATCGAGCCAAATTGTGTTTTAATGTACACAAACGCATTCGTCTCCTCATAAGGATTAGAAAAAGTAACATTTTTCCCATTGAAGAAGGGGGTAGCAGTCCGAAAATTTGCATCCAATCATTTTCTGACAGAATGGTCCCTATTGAATGAAAAATCACTTTTAGCACTAACATCCTACGGGAACTGTTTCATTGACATACCAAACCACTCTAAAAGGTCCATTCATACTTCACTGTACTGCATTGCAGTGAAAATGGATGAAAACACAGCAGCAGCGCTATGCAATTTGAAATGTCACTGCTGCTTTGAGTCGCAGATGATGTTCATCTATTTTTGCTGGACTGCAGTAGCAGTGCAGTGAAGCATAAAATTGGTTAGACCTTAATTTTAAAAGATATCTTTGACTGTTGATTACGGCCCATATTCTCAAACGATGTTTAACGCTAATCACTGGTTAAATCGCAATTTAAACGCCCGCTAAAATAAACGCAATTCTCAAATCATGGTTAACTTTAAACGCTGTTTAAAATTTAGCCGAACATCGTTAAACATGCCTAAAACGTTGTTAAACTTAGACTTGGTCCGGAGGTAGTTTAAGGCGTGTTTAACTTCACGTTTTCATCAAATGCCTGATATTTTCAGCTGTGATACCCGTGGTTAGACCAGTTACCTCCTTTATTTCTCTTATGTTTCTTTTCCGAGTCCTCAGTTCATTTCTTCTCGTCCATTTTCCCTTTGTTTCTATTTTCATGCTCGTGTTTATCTGTTATAGTATTGAATGATAGCAAGTGCGGCACAACGACATAAAACAGTTTTAAATAGGCCCGGGCTTTTGTCTCCATCATTCAACGAATTCTAAAGCTCCTTGCGTAACGCGACATTCTTGAAATACCCGTGGGCTTCCTGCATTGCATTTAAAACTACGGAAGGCATTGTCTGACATATAAGTATTATTCACGCACATACGTAATGATATAGGCGAAGATAAGTCACAGTTCGGTGGATGATATTTACGGCGTTTAAATACATTGGTTAGCTAAACGACTTGTTAAAATATTTAACCTGCGGTTTCTTACACAGTGCGTTTAGCTAACCACAGTTTAGGCCTAACCACCGTTTATTTTAAACATCGTTTGAGAACACGGCCCTACATGTTTACGCAGAGTGACTGGAATTCAATGGAATTCCATCGACTGTTGATTACATCTATATCTATGCATAGTGGCTGACATTCAATCTTTAATTCTTTGTATTTTTTTAATAAATTGAATAACGAAACTTTTTTCATGATGTATTTTATGACTTTTGGTCGCTACAGACTTTTATTTCAAACGCTTTACTGGAAGATATATCGGTAGTCTCAAGACTGAACAATTGGATGACGAGAGCGAGCGACTTCAAATGGATTTATCCAGCATGAAAGAACTACTAAGAGTAATGCGGTAGGTATAACCCTCCGCCTATGAAGGCTATAGCCCATGATATACTTCCAGTCGCAGCAAGCGATTTCTGCGCATGAGCATGCGTAACACTTGATCTTAGGCCCAAAAAGTCCGGTATTGCCGCACTCCAATCGTCGCTGACTGGAAGTATATCATGGGCTTATGTCACATAGCCGATTATTTGCTAGAAAACCACTTCCAGACTGCTCAAGACTGGTGCCGATTGGCCTTTTTCGAAAATCGAAATCATTTTTTTTTCTTTTTCATGTGAAGTTTTATCAAGGTCTAAAGGTACAGTCACACAGAAGACAGCTCCCAACCCAACCTCTTCCCAACTACACAAGACCTCATTTCTTTCAAAATCGGCTATAGACTTGTTCAAACTTGCAAAATTTTCAATTTTTATCATTCTGCGATTTTCCCGCCAGTAGGCAACAGCATCATAAAATCAAAATGGTCAAGCATGTTTAATCGGTGACGCCACTTGTTCAGTTCTTAACACGACAGCAAAGGTTGTGACGTGTTGCTGTCAAGATTGCAAGTCGGCGACTTGATTTCTGTGGTCGCTGAGTTTAATCGCGAATTTATCATGTCTAGTTGGCTTGCATCTTCTCTCCCGCTTGGAGCAGAGTCATTGCCAACCACTTTCCAATTGCACACAACACTCATGACGCGCACCAACTCATCGGCTACGGCTTCCAAACCGCTCATGTGTTCATGCCGACCTTCCCGATTCATAAATCGTGTTCTGTAATGACAACAAAAACCTAGTCTCCGCATGGCCAAGGATTGAACACTAACATCAATATCCACCCCATGGAAATGTGGAAATATACTATATTCTGCATGCATAAAACAACTAAACAGTAAAGAGTCTAGCAGATTATAAGGATTCCCATGCACCCCACTTAATTCTAACATGATTTTTAACACAACTACGTCACCTTCTTTAAACAATTCAAACAGATATTACCAAAATCAAATATTGTCCCAAGGGGTTAAGAGAGATAATTCGTACAAAGTATTTCAATTTAGTTGAAAAGTATTTCAAATGATTTTCCCCATCATAAAGAATCAGAAAATAATATAGTTTGACATAATCTGTGATGATGAGTTACAGAGATAAGGGTGAAAATGTGATAAAGGTTATTGAATTGTTGACTGGTCATTGTAAAGGGTACCAAATTTCAAAATGCTTCAATCTTGACAAACTTTGTGTAAAGTTGTTGGTAAGAGCATGAGCAATCCGGAAATGTCCAGTTCGCACGATTTAAGATGTTCCGTTTTGGTTTATAATTTAGGAAAGGGTCGAGTAGTCCCTAATTCCCAAACAAAACAATGCAAATTTTGATGAGAACTAACTTTACACCTAATTTTACCACCGAGCTAAACATCGTATTGCAAACTATTTAGACCCCTTTGGAAATGAGCTCTTCATTTGTACAAATGATCTTCTTCGATTTAATTAAACAATTTAATTATTACTATTTTTATACAGCAATCAAATGCGAGCTATGAGGGAGGACAACCTCGTACTGAATAAGAATGTAGATAACTGCATGCGCAACATGAACGACATGTTAGATCGCCAAAAGAAATTGGAAGAACAACAAAGGAAACAACTAAATTTATTGATTAGAGGATCCCGGCCACCAAGTGGCATACCAACTCCACCACCTGTCTCCTCTCCTCCTCCTCAACGCCCTGATGAGGAAGAAATTCAGGCTAACATGGCTCATCTGGAGGAAGCGGAAAGGAATATGCATAATTTAACTCAAGCATTGGAGGAGCTACCATGGATTGATAGTGAAGTTTAGCGGTCGTGATATGCTCTGCTAAAACATGAAGAGACGAATAAAACACCAATTGACCAATCAAACAAGAAATAACAATGTTGATGGGACTACTTGCGCCAGAAAAGTACAGCTAGTGTTTAGTGGCCGTGTTTTGCAAAGGTTTTCAGTCAGGAGAACTGCAGAAAACTTGGCAAACATTTTTCTAAGTGCATACCAATAGACCGTATTCAATATGACGTCAGCCACCAGACATGTTGGTGGACAAGATGCAAACATTCCAGGACTACAATACATTAAGCTGTCAATCGATCCATGATTAGCGATTGCACAGGGATCATTGACAGGTGAATGTATTGTAGTACTGGAATGCGTCTATCTTGTCCACCAACATGACTGGCTATTGAATACGTTCTATATAGACAACGTTCAATTTTGCTATTCCATGTTATGTAATGCCTGCTGTCTTGCTGAGAGACGTGTGCATTGCTAGACAAGTCGAACATGTGTAGAATGCATTATTTGTTTCTTAAATCACTCTCACCTGAACAGATAATATTTAGTCAGGTAGAACCTTCATGTGACCGTACAGTTGAGTATATATGCAATTTTTTGCTGGAAATTATCGCTTAGGGTGTGTAGAATACGAATCTTCCGGGTGCCACCTTTGCATCCCTGAGCATTTTGAGAAATCAAGATGACGTCGCAATTAATGCCTAATTCTATATTCACCCTATATTATAAAACTATGGAGTTACTAGATATACTTATGATCCCATGAGCAAGTGTATGGCACTGTAACATTAAGTATATTCAAATCAAAATGGCAGCCAAATCCAATAATTTTAAAATATACAATAGTACAGCAAATACCTGCGACTTGAACTACTTATGGTTATGTTATTAAACACAATAAATAGATTTCTATACTTTTAAAATTGTTACATGGCGTAGTCAATCAATATGGCAGCCAAAAAAACTTTGTGAACATCTTCAAAAATTTATAAGTATACAGCCTTCAAATCGACATCAAGTGCAATGACATTCGAAATGTATCTTTGATCCTTACCAATGACAAAATAATTTCAATTTGTTTTAATGCGCCAAAATAGAAATAAAAAACCACTATGGTGCAAAGTTTCAAAATACCATAGAAACATTATTTCACATATATTGCACTCAATTTGTAATTTTGGACACATTTTTATTAATCGGGATTACCTGGTGTCAATTGGTTATGATCATAGGTTACATTTTCTAATTGTGACATTGACACAATATTATACTTTAAGGTACTATTTAGAAATTTGTGTGGCAAGTGTTTTGAAGAATTCAAGTTTTGGCTGGCCATATGATTGACATCAGTTAAACTTTTAAAAGATCATTGATACTTTATTTATGTCTAACCAACATAATCTAAGTACTCATGTTTATTTTTATCGCAGGTATTTGCTGTTAAGGGCATATTAAATTGATTAGATTTGCTTCCATTTGGAATTTGATAGTATGACTTAATGTACAAGTGCCATTTACACTTGTTCAGTGGATCATATGTATAGATAGTAACTCTAGTTGATAATATAGGGTTGAATATATAAGTATCATTTATGGCGACGCCAATCTTGGATTTCTCAATGCCCCAGGATGCCCAGGTGGCACCCGGCAGATTCTTATTCTACACACCTAATCTATTCATTTTCAGCAAAAACCATGGTGTATATAGTCAGCTTTACGGTCAGGGCATAATTTGGACCATACCACCCGACTAATTGCATGATCAGTAGTGATCATTTAGGTTAGACGTTCTTTTAGAAGTCCCATTGCCCGGGGGGGGGCAACTCAACATTTTTCAGATAGGGATGTGCGGCCCAGATTGCCGAACAGCATGGCTTGTGACCTGATTTTGTTCGAACAGTAGCAGCTTGGGAACTACATTTTGAGAAAATTTGCCAGGCTTGGGGGTTGAACTGTGCCAAAATTCAGCGTCTGGGGCCAAAACATTTCTCAAACGAGGACCCTAAGAAACTGATATGCTTAAATGGGTGGTTTGGGAAATCTGGGAGAGACGCGTAAAAGGGGGCCCGCCACAGGGGGCCGAATACCCGTATCTCTTTCCCATGTCAATTGTCCCCGTCCATGATGCCAAATGAGGTATTACAATTGATTCCGTCAGATTCTCCATGTTTGTGGTGTTAAATCTTTTAAGTGCGAAAATCATGTGATTAAAATTCGCGGAGGGAAGCGGAGGGAAATACCCCCTTTAGGAAAACAATAATAGAAGGAATCACGGATAAGATTGCTTTTGACAACCAAAACGGCACGGGTATGAAAGATGCTTTTAAAAGTGTTAAAATAGCTACAAATTTGAAAAAAACGTGGACTCTCTTAAACAGATTATTACGGATGCCGATCGATACTTCTTAATCCTAAAATATGGATAAGTATCTGCTCGTTCCCTGTGTTTGTACTTTTAATAACAAAGTTCATAATTGAATCGTGTTGTAAGGCGTCTGCGAATTACTTAAACAATTGCTTTTTGAAGTGACTGATATTAAAGACTACCATTGAGAATGGTATTGTTCTGACAAAAGTTACCTGCAAACAACGACGTATATTTCGCATATATATGTAAGAAATTGTTGGATCCATTACATTTCGTTTTATTTTTATTTTATTTTTTTCAGATGTTTGATTTGAAATTTTAATTTTCATATTGCCTCGTTTTTTGTTTTGGTGTGTTATTTTTTTTATATTTGTATTTTGAAAATTCTAATTTTGGGTAAGTAATAGTCTACGATGTAGGTCACCCCCCTGTAGGCAACATAAAGTGTACGTTGCTTATGAGGATGTGCAATAAGTAATAATACGTTCACGGTCATTCAACCGATCCAGATATATCCCAACATTCAGTAAATTAGATAAGTTCCCATAGATAGATATCTTGTATCTGATGGAAAAGTGTCTCTGTTACAAGTGCAGCTATACGTACTTGTACCAATTATTGAATTATCATTGTTTTCGTTTTTATTTAGTGTTAGTGTAATGAAATAGTTAGATGTATATGCCTATTATCAGGCAGCCAATTAAGCCCAACATTGTTTACTTCTCGGGACCCTGTCACAACCACCTCGTACTGAATAAGAATGTAGATAACGGCATGCGCAACAGTAACACATGTTAGATCGCAAAGAATTGGAAGAACACAAAGAAACACCTAAATTTATTGATTATAGGTCCCGGCCACCAAGTGGCATACCAACTCCCCACCTGTCTCTCTCCTCTCCTCCTCCTCAACGCCCTGATGAGGAAGAATTTCAGGCTAACATGGCTCATCTGGAGGAAGCGGAAAGGAATATGCATAATTTAACTCAGCATTGGAGAGCTACCATGGGCTGGAAGTGAAGTTTAGCGGGATCGTGATATGCTCTGCTACACATGAAGAGACGAATAAAACACCAATTGACCACTCAAACAAGACACAACAATGTTGATGTGACTACTTGCGCCAGAAAGTACCGCTAGTGTTTGGCCGTGTTTTGCAAGGTTTTTTCATTCAGGAAAAACTGCAGAACACTTGCAAACATTTTTCTAAGTGCATACCAATAGACCGTTTCATATGGTCAGCCACCAGACATGTTTGGTGGACAAGAATGCAAACATTTCCAGGACTACATACATTAAGCTTCAATCGATCCATGATTATCGATTGCAACATGGATCATTGACATGTAATGTATGTAGTACTGGATACGTCCTATCTTGTCCACCAGCATGACTGGCTATTGAATACTTTCTATATAGACACGTGCATTGCTAGACAAAGTCGACATGTTAAATGCTTATTTGTTTTCTTAAATCACTCTCACCTGAAACTAAATATTTATTGGTAGAACCTTCATGTGGCCTTACAGTTGAGTATATATGCAATTTTTTGCTGAAATTATAGATTAGGGTGTTAGAATAAGATCATGCGGGTGGCCACTGGGCATCCGTGGGCATTTTGAAATCCAAATGGCGTCGGGCGTCGCCATTAATGATAAGTATATATATTCAACCCTATAATTATCAAACTATGGAGTACGAGATTACTATATGATCCAATGAACAGTTGTATGGCACTTGTACCTTAAGTCATACTCATTCCAAATGGAAGCCAATCCAATAATTTTTAAATATCCCTATTAACATTACAGCAAATACCCCTGTCGATAAAAATAACTTGAACTACTTATGGTTATGTTATTAACACAATAAATATTTCTTATACTTTAAAATTGTAACTATGGCCTCACAACAATATGGCATCCAAAAACGTGAACTTCTTCAACAAATACTTGACACAAATGTATAAGATTACAGCCGTCAATCGAATCAATGTGCCCAATGACATTAGAAATGACCTTTGATCCTTACCATGTACAACATACATTTCATTTGGTTTTAAAAATGCTCCAAAATCGAATGAAAACCAATATGGTGCAAATTTTCAAGATTACATAGGAATTACATTTTTTCACATATATTGCACGCAATTTTTAATTTGACCAGAAAACATTGTTAAAAAAAAAAAAAAAAAAAAACATTTTTTATTCATCGGGATTACCTGGTATCACTTGGGTTATGATCATAGGTACAACAGTTCTAATTGTTTCATTGACACAATAATTTATACTTGAAGGTAATATTTAAAATTTGTGTCAAGTGTCTTTTGAAGATATTCACGTTTTGGCTGCATATTGATTGACGTCATGTTAAAACTTTAAAAGTCCATAGATACATTTATTTATCTAACAACATAATCGAAGTACTTTCCTGTTTTATTTTTTATTGCAGGTATTTGCTGTTTATAGTCATATATTACTTGTATTATATTTTTGCTTTCCATTTTGAATTTGAAGTATGACTTAATGTTACAATAGTGCATACACTTGTTCCTTGGATCCTATAGTATAGCTAGTAACGCCATACTTTGATTATAGGGTTGATAGATAATTATCATTTTCTGGCGCGCCATCTTGGATTTCTCAAAATGCCCAAGGATCCCAGGTGCACCCGCAGATTCTTATTTACACACCTAATCTATCATTTTCAGCAAACATTGTGTATAACTCAACTTTACGGTCAGGCATAATTTGGACCTTATCCACCCGACTAATTGCAATGATCATTTATTGATAATTTAGATAACGTTTTCTTTTAGAAGTCCCATTGCCCGTTGTGGGGGGCACTTCCCGTTTTTCAGATAGGGATGTGTGGCCCCCGATTTCCGAACATGGGGGAACTTTGTGAACTGATTTTGTCTCCGAAGTAGCAGCTTGGGAACTAAAATTTTTGAGAAATTTGGCAAGGCTTGGGGGTGACAGTGAAATGTGGCCCAAAATATTCAGCTTCGGGGGCCAACATTTTCTCAAAACGGGACCCTAATAACTGAATTATGCTTCAACTGGGGGTTTGGGAACTGGCTGGATAGACGCGAAAAGGGGCCGCACATACCCGTATCTCTTTCCAATGTCAATGTCCCCGTCCCATTTGCAAATGAGGTATTACAATAATGATTCTGTCATGCGCTGCGCGCTGTATGACTTTGTGCAGTATCGCTTGACGGAATGAATGGCAAACCTCTTGTGCATCCATGGGACTTATTATGAAACGTCTACCATAATTTACTCCTAAGTTCTACTACTTACTATGGCTTGTACTTATATTTAAATTTTCCAAAAATGGTGTGTAGTTATGGTCATTGAAAGCATATTAAGTCAGCTACAACCAGAAATCCTACAAAAAGATACTCTAGGGCATGCTTCTAAGAGATTTTTGGCCCGAAAGTATACTCCAGGCCATCTGCTCAGGACATATGCTCCTGAGCATATGGCCTGGATGCAGCTGGTCCTGGATTATATGGTCCCTGGAGCATAAATATCTGGAAAAATATTCTAAGTCAAATATGCTTCCAGGAGCATATTTGATACGCAAATGGTCCAGGAGGCATATGGCAAATATGCTCCTGGAGTCAAATATTGACTGAGAATTTTCTCTACTGTCTCCAGGATCATATTTGCAATATGCTCCTGGACCATTTGCGAATTCAAATTGCTCTGAGCATATTTGACTTAGAATATTTTTCCAGGTTATTTATGCTCCAGGACCAGCTGCTCCAAGACCACTGCTCCAGACCAGGACCACTCACTGCTCAGAGCATATGTCCTGGAGCAAGCTGGTCCTGGAGCATACATTTTCGGTCCAAAATCTCTTAGAAGCTAGCATACAGTATATTCATTGTCATAACCTGTACAATTTATTGCAATACCTCATCACGTGTCTGTGATTTCTTAGAAATATGTAACGTATTTTTACCTTAAAACTATTTCTTACGAACGAATTTAGTCAAAGTCACCTGTAAGTGAACGGGCTGTGTAAAATAACTTACCTGTTACGATCGCCTATCTGCATCAGCTACTAAAATTAGAGGTCACATGTGGTCCAGTGGATTGAGCTTCCCGAACCCACCCTCCAAATGTTTGTGAGTTCGATCCCCCCGCTGCAGCCAATGTTTTTTGCTTTTGAGTAAGCACTTTTATCCCTCAATTACCCCTCCTCCCCTATGTATAAATGGGTACCGGCGAATGCTGGGAAGGTATACAGACTCGTCGTGTAGGAGTGTGGCGAATCCACCACATCAAAAATAATACAGAGTCCGACCGCAAACCCAAAGACTGAATGAGTACTTCATGCGCGAGCGCTTCTAAGAGATTTTGGCCCGAAATTATGCCCATGACCACTTCTGCAGGACCCTGGTGCGGAGCATCTTGGTCCCCCCCGGAGCCATATGGTCCTGGAGCATAAATAACTGGAAAAATATTCTTAAGGTCAAAATGCTCCGGGAGCATATTTGAATACGCAAATGGTCCAGGGAAGCATTTGACTTAGAATATTTCTCCACTGCGCCGGAAGCATATTTTGCCATATCTCCTGGACCATTTGCGTATTCAAATATGCTCCGTGGAGCATTTTGACTTATAATAAGTTTTCCAGATTATTTATGCTCCAGGACATATACATATGCTCCAGGAACCAGCTCTCCAGGACCCATTATGCTCCAGGAGCATATGGTCCTGGAGCACTGGTCCGGAGCATAGATTTCGGGCCAAAATCTCTAGAAGCTGCGCGAGCTTGCTCGGCACGACCTTTTTACCTTGAATCCCTTTAGAATCATTAAAACAATGTGAACAAAACTCAATATGAGATGATGAACGATGAGGGCGTGTGTCACAAGAAATGACAGCGTATTTCTCATAAAAGAACATTTAAAAATCCCACTTTATCCAATCAGAGAAAATATCCCGGTGGTAAATATCTTTAATTTTGTAATGCTGAATGCTTGCCGTAGTCCTATGAACTTGTAATACAGTGTGCAAGTAACATTATACTATTCAATGATAATGATTTGAAAAGTAACATTTGTATATCAGTCACATTTTTAAAAATGTATTTTTACTTTGAATTATTATTTGAACACAAGGTTATAGTGGTCATCTTATAAAGTGCAAATCATGTATTCAAATGGCAGGGGGAAATCCCCTTTAGGAAAACATTAATATCGAATCACGGATAAGATTGCTTTTTGACAACCACAAACTGCAAGAGGTTATTAAGATGTTTAAACCGTGTTTTAAAATTAGCTACAAAATTTGAAAAAAACGTGGACTCTCTTAACGATATTCTGTGCAGATTCGTACTATTACTTTAATCCCTAAAATTGGGATAAGTATCTGCTTTTCCCTGTGTTTTTGTAACTTTTAATAACACGTTCAAATGAATCGTGTTCTAATGCGCTCTGCCATTACTTAAAACAATTGCTTTAGAAGTGATATTAAGACTCCATTGAGAAAATTGTATTGTTTCTGCTGACAAAATGTATACCTGCAACACGACTTAATTTCGATTATATTATGTAAGAAATGTTGGATCCATTTCACTTTCGTTTTATTTTTATTTATTTTTTTTTTCAGATGTTTGAACTTTTAATTTTCATATTGCTTTTTTTTGTTTTTTGTTGTTTTGTATTTTTTATTTTGTCTTTTGAAATTCTAAATTTTTTGGTAAGTCCATTAGTCCCTCGATTCGGCAACATAAAGTTACGTTGCTTATGAGGATGGCCAAATAAGTAATAATACGTCACGGTCTTCAACCAACAGATCCGATATATCCCAACATTCAGTAAATTAGATAAGTTCCCATAGATATCTTGTATCTGAGGAAAAGTTGTCTCTGTTACAAGTGCAGCTATACGTACTTGTACCAATTAATTAATTATCATTGTTTTCGGGTTTATAAGTGTTAGTGTAAGGAAATAGTTTAGATGTCTATGCCTATTACAGCAGCATTATAGCCAACATGTTACTTTCTCGGCGACCCCCTGGTCAAAGGTGTTGACGATGTGATGGGCATTAAATCGAACATCGTCCAGCACAAGTTAAAACTCAGTAGTTGAGTGGTGTGGTTAATTCTCATCATGGTAGTTTATTACGCTCAAATATCTAATTCACCTCCGGTACAGAGAAGTTTAAAACATTTTTATTGATGTAATATTCACTTCCACATTTTTTATTACAAACAGTAACTCGTTACGTCCATTAACGTCAGTGTACGAGAAGGAATTCGTGGAAACAGAGTGATGATAAATATAATCTATTATATCTTCCCTGTACAAATTACAGTGGTTTAGAGGGCATTCTCTGGTTAATATGTAAGCAGATCATGCAACTTAAAAAATATTCCATGGCGTGATATTGCTATAACGTGTACAAGAGGCTACTCGGGGTTTTGCCTGAGTTTCCCTCGCCTAGGCAAGCGTAATTTTAAGTTAGGCCAATGGCCGAATGTTTTATTATTTATATACATGTAACTCTCATCACGACAAATTCTGCCTCGTCTCCTCCGCTTGCTTTAATTTTCAGAAACCAACTCCATGCGGGTCATAACCGTAATAACTTAAGTGTGTCAAGGTTCATATAAGTGGCTTTCAAATGGACAATAATAGCGAAATGTCCCTTTTAACACCCCTAAACGTAGGTGAAACGTATAAAAATAAATGAAATTATCTAATTATTCGATTCACTGATTCAAATGATTTCACTTAAGCATGTCGTACGTCACGAGTAAGGTAGTGAAGTGTAGTCCCTATAGGAATCCAACACACAAATAAACTAGGTTAACCCCATACGACGTCAGTGCCGGGCAGTTTTTGGCGTCCAATAATGTGGCCTTTGCCTGGAGTTTCATAAGTTGTGTCCGTTTATTGAAATTTGAAATTAACTATAATGTTTGGACTAGTAACAAATCATTTGGGTGGTTAAAGATTTCTTGTGCCATTTGTTTTTTTTTTGGTATAAATTTTTAAACAGAAATTATAGCATAACGGTCTATGGGACTGTGGAAAACATGCAATCTTGTTGAAGAGGTATGGTCCCTATCTTCCAAAAAATTCAGTTTTTCAAAGAACCAGTCGCTTTATAGTCGGGAAATTGACGTTTCATGAGAGAGTCATTTTGTACACAAGTCTATGGGGAGTTAGTTAATGGTGTGATCCTATAAAGAAATGAATGGATAGATTCTTTATTTTAGATATCACTTTGGAGACAGTGGGCGAACGCGCAAGGTATAGACATAGCCCCAGTCATCCTTTCAAATCATGGTTGTAGTTAAAACACAAGTTTGACTCAAACGTAATTCTACCTCGTTATTTTTATAATATGCTTTAAATTTGTGTTAACAATATTTTAATGTTATTAACCCAAGCAAAGCGATAATGATAAATTACATTTCAACAATACCTCTTATATTACTATTAATATTAGTACTATTCCATGAAACCTAAAACTAAAGCTCCATAAACCACCCACCCCTTCGGCAGTTTTGTTACCAAAATGCCTCAGGTAGGAGGTTAAGTCATGTAAGTCATAAATTGATACAACATCAATTTTCTATCACAAATTTAAATTCAAAATATATTATTTTTCTGTCTATTTAAAAAACAGCAGCTTAATCACTGCCTCTTATTTCATAAAAATAATGTTTTATAATGTATTGTTTTATAATCACAACTGAATTAAATCAAAGTAGATTTAATACACAATTACTATGTAATATTTTGTAAACAACTACTCGCAGCTGACATAGTCGGTAAAGTAGAAGCTTGTGTAATTTGTTCTTGTAATTGCATAATATTGTTGACTACTCAGTTTATTCCACTTAAGGTATAGCGTCAGCCATTTTTAGATCTATATTTATGTCTATTTGAGGGAGAAACGAATCTGTTCGATGTATTTTTGTCCTGGTGAAATAGCGAATCTTCCCAAGACGTGAAGACTATACGGCACTCTTTATTAGTGTTTTAGAGAAAACTTTGATAACTTTAAAAATAAGAGTGTAACTTATCCAACGAGGAGGAAAAATAGTTACTCTAAAACACACCCGCACACACAACCACACCACTCACACTAAGCAAACCATAAAACACAAAACACATACGCAATAAAGAATATGTTTTAAAAATGCGGCTATGTATGGATTGTCGTAAATGCCATTGCTTTATTACACGATATTTATTGAATTAGGTTAAATAACTCTCTCGTTCAAGAACCTACCTCGGAAATTATCTGCGTAATTTCCTCCAAAGATACCTCTACTCGAGAAAAACGGATAAACAAATCTGTCCCTACTTACACTGCCATTAGAGTATGTTCTCCTTGAGGGGTTAATGAAAATAATAAGTGCTGTCGTATAACATCTAATACGATTCTGCTGCCTATTATTATTATTATTATTATTATTGCTTTGCCTCAGGAAATCGTCAAGATCATGTCGCTTCATGTAGGTGGCAGCTGGTCAAAAGGTGCACGTCCGCTATCAGCACTTAGATTGTATATTCGCCCATAAAGCCCCCCCCCCTCGATTTTGCTTGGGTCGACGAGGCATTGAGATAAGTTCATGCCAAGGGACACATACACTTTGAAGCAGCGGGGTTGAACTCATGATTTATAATGTTCCCAGGATCATGTACTCCTGCGTTTATTGCGATTTGCGCCACAAGTGCTCTACAGGGTGTCTCAAAAGAACGTTACCCTCCCGAAACCAATTTTTGCTTACTCTTAATCCCACTCTTACCCGTTTTTTAGTTGATATTATGAAAATATGTATGTTTTGAACATATGGTGAAAAAAAAGAAAGAAACCGGTGAAAAATAACAAACCATGACTTATTTCCCTAAAATGAGGCAAACTATTTTTTCCGCTGCTAACAATAAGCGGCGAAACATGTACATTGTGTAATTCTTATGATTTGAGCACACCAAGTTCTCATATTTAATTAATGTACTGCCTACAAGCACCTGCAACATCACTTTAATTTTGTTTCTTCAGAATGAAGTGATCTAAATTCCTTCACCCGTCTCCCATCATCATGCAAATATGAATTTGGTTAAAGCGGCACTTTCAAAGAATGGCATTGGGCCGTGACTCCTACCAAGGCATATTCTACTGAACTAACTTCCTCTTGGGTTCAAATGACCAGCGTTCTTGAATGGGTAAAATTTTCCCTCAAGTTGGGTTCCCATTAGATGGCAATCAGGGGAACAGAGAAAAATTCTGGAGTATCTCAAGACTCTAAAAAGTGCAAGGAGGATGAAATGGCATCCAAATAACAGGACACTCAGCCGTAAATAATGCTGCAATGCGGTAGAGCACTGAACAATAAACTCTCAAACCATCAATGAAACCTTGAATATGAGAGTAATTGGCCAGGGGGTCTTAAACATTTTATGTCGGGGAATTTTGCCATCCATGGACAAAGTAGGTTTTCATCATTTTCAGTGAAAATAGTCATTGTTTGGTTATTTTTCACCGTTTTCTTTCTTGTCTTCAACAAAGGTTCAAAACAGTCACATATTTTTCCTAATATAACGGTAAAACGGGATAGAATTGTTGAGTTAGCAAAAAATTGCCGTTCTTGAGGGTAACGTTCTTTCTGAGACACCTTGTATGTAAAGGCACTATCAGATGATTTGCTTATATCAGAAATCGGAAAAAATCATCAAAAATCAGATTTTCATGGTCCTGTAACAAGTTGGTATCCTACCCTACCCTAAACAAATGATAGAACCATAAGCAACCTAATAAGGACGAAATCGGATATAGTCACGGACACTAACTACACACGTAATACAATGGAGATTTGTGTCTTTTGAACACTGCCGTTTTCTCTTCCTTTTCTGTCAATTCTTCAGTGGAAAAAGTATGTTATGAGAATTCTACCGGCTTATTCTTTCACTTGTAAAGCTATTTCCTTCCTGCCTGGCAAATTTAACAACAAATGACTCTTGGATAATCACTGATAGTGTCTTTAATAAATTGATTATCTTTTTATGTACGCAACCAACGCACAACATAACACGCATGTGGCACCCATATTCATTCATACAGACACAACAAAGTGGCAAAAATACAATTTAAATAAATGGATCAGTTGAATCCTTTGAGTGGCTATTGGATGCCCCGTTTAGTTTTTTTTAAATAATAAACGATGTTGTGTTTTGAAGTACCCTTTAGGCTATAAATGAAGAACTTCTTAGAACATTAAAAGTAACTTTAATCATTGGATCCGACTGTTTGGGTTCTTGTGGTGATTTGTAGTTCATAAGGCCTTTTAATAATGTTCATTTATACGCTTTCTAAGAATGTTCCTCTTCAAT
>JAMKCH010021307.1:0-21591 GCA_023653785.1 Ophioderma brevispina | reverse complement strand
AATCTAGCTAGCACGTAGAATGGCGAGATATGAGGAAAAACAAGTATCAATTTTAATGTGCACTGAATGGATTGAACACACACACTCGCGCACACACACAAACACCTGCTCGCACACACACACATACACACGCACATACAATCGATTAATTAATCAATCAATCAAAAGTCAGCGAGAACCTAGAAAAGAGGAAAAGCGCAATAACGAAATGGATATCCACAAGAATCGGTGACATTCGATACTGCAATGCAAGTTTAAAAGAGCATTTTGTGACTAACGAATAAGTAGAGTTGAATTATTGAAATATTGTTTATGACGTTTGTAAGTAAGCAAATTCAGATAAGTAGAATTGAATTATTGAAATCTTGTTTATGAAATAGCTTTACAAATCTGTTTTCGTGCCCCTGACAAGTAACACTAGAGAACCAAATTAAATCAAAACATCTATGAAGAATTGGAAAAATTCAAAGCAAGCGCTTCCCCCCTGCCTAAATTGCAACATATATATTACCCATGGTAATGCCATATTTCGGTACTTATGAACTCTACATTTGGTTATTCAGCGTTACGCCTTTCTTTCCAACGGGATTGTGTACAATTCATAAAAAAAAACATCGATGATATTTTGAGACAACACTCTAAAATATTTTACTCAATGTTAATTACAAAGAAAACAACCCTTTAAGTTGAGTAAAACCGTAGTCAAAGTTGAGCAATCGATATCATGTTGAGTAAAATATACTCAGAATTGCATAATGTTCACCCACCTTTGACTAAAATCTTACTCAACATAGGATTGTTCTAAATGTTTAATCAGCATTGAGTAAAATGTTTTAGGTCCTAGACTTTTAATTCGGTTAAAATAGACGGAATCATCATTTATCGACTATTTATATTACGAATGCATTCTGCAAAGGAACACGTCTTTCTTCATTGCATTCAGGAGCTTCGTAAATATTCACCGAACTTTGATTATAATTAAATTAAGTACAAGAGGTTGCTTTACTTAATTCAATTAATTACAAACAGGGTTATGCCAAAGAGTCAAGGCGGTAGGTAATGGTAGTGATTTAAAATTTGGATCTCTTCCAATCTATTCCGGTCACTGGCGGAATTTCCTTGAAGAAAGGGAAGGCGTAACTTAACAAGTTGCTTAATTGGGCAAATTTTAGGATGGTTTGGAGACGTTGAATCAAGTACTTTATGCAGCTAAATGAGAAAAGAATGAACTGTTGAAATGAAAACTTAACAAGAATGTTGAATTGTATACATTGTATTGCGAAAAAACAGGGTTTTAAAAATTTGAAATTGTTTTTACATATTTATTGAAAGAAAAATCATTCCCAATCTTACACCAAATTAAAAATCTGAATAATGCGCCATTCCCCTAATCAAAACGTGGGAATGTATCTCCTCCATCTCCGTACTATCCACTCATGATTCTGGTATTTCCTGGGTTGTAGCGCAGTGCCCTATTTGGATGGATATATGAGTTATTATATTTTAGATGATGAAAGGAAAGGTAGTGGAGTTGTGCAGTGTGTTACGAAAACTACAGCAAGCATATTTCGGTCTACGTGATTATAACATAATCAATTTTTAAGACACCTAGCTACATGTAACTATGTAAAGACTTCACATGGATCATTTATCACATTTGTTCTTAGAAAAGATTGTTAGAGAATCCAATGTCTGCAATTATAATCATGATGTTAAGATAAATAATATTGCTGGGACAATCCCTTTGAATTGAAATCGTTTAAAGGGGGTGGGCCGATTTAAGTCTCTAAATTTTTCAACTTGGTATTCCCCCAAATATGGCGCCAATATTGTGTATTGTTTGGTTTGTTGGTTTTGTGTTATTGGTTGATAAAAGTCTTATAAACTTTGGAATATAATACGTTGACTGTTTTGGTAACTAGCAGATCATGTTATAATCGATGCAAGTCCTTTGTGTCCCCATGTAAACAAACCCAAATTTTCGGTGTCTCCCTTTTAACGTTACACGGGCAACCAATGGTGGTTCTGTAAACAGTAAATTAACATACTGAAAGTATTGCAATGCCGCCACACTAAACTTGTGCTATATCATGCAGAGTTGATAAAGACAGTGTATCGCAAACTTTTATATATCCCGTGACCCGTGTATTCTTAGGGAACGTTGCATAAACGACGTGTCAAAAAAAAATTTGCGATGATTGCAGATGGGACCTGACATTGATAAAGTCACAGAATCAGAGATTTGTTGTTGTTTTAATAAAGCAAATCTAATATACTTCCAAGTGTTGGAAAATGAAAGAATCTGAGCGAAAAATAAGCCAGATATGACAAATTTATAGCGCACCTCTTTTCCTCCATTCCAATGGGATTTATACAGTTAAGCAAGATATACGTTAATACGATATACCATGGGGTGAGTCGTGTCCGACGTGTCATTTGTTCCGCCGGTTTTTGTTCCGAAAGGTTAATTTACTCCGACAGGTCTCTTTATTCCGAAAGGTATTTATTCCGAATGTTTTTTCTCCGAAAGTCTATTTCTCCGATGGGTTAAATTAATCGAACGGCAATGAGTCGAAAGGTCATTATTCCGAAATCTTAAAAAGGGCCATTTGTCCGAAAGGTTTTTATTCCGAAGGGTCATTACTCCGACAGGTCGTTTCTCCGAATTTTCGGAAATATCGACCTTCCGGAATAAAACCCGTCGAGTAAAAACCTATTTTTTTTATTTCATTAGGGGATATTATCCGAAAGGTAATTACTCCGAAGGTCGTTTCTCAGAATTTTCGGAATGTCGACCTTTCGGAATAAAAAACCGTTCGGAGTTAAAAATCTAATTATTATTTCATAGGATTTTTTACTTCTATAGGGTCATGTGGTTTTCAGAATTTTAGAAATCATTTGAAAGTTAAAGGGGATAACCCGATTAAGTATAACGATTAATCTTGATATAATGGCCTTCCCCCAAAACCCTATCTGTTGAGTTTGCGCCCGATATATTCATAGCCGTGTTATATGAGACCTAAAAAAAACGTGATGATTTTCATATTAAACTAAATATGGTCTCGACCAAAATAGGGAACGTTTTCGCGCGTAACATCCAAAACCAAACCCCATTTAGCCCTAGGATTTCACAGGGTAATTGAGGAAGAAAAAACAACATATGAAATAAAAAAATTAGGTTTTTACTCCGAACGGTTTTTATTCCGAAGGTCGCGATTCCGAAAATCGGCAGAAACAGAACGACCTTTCGGAGTTAATGACCTTCGAGTAATAATCTATGAAATAAAAAAATTAGTAGGGTTTTTATCCGGAAGGTTTTTATTCCGAAGGTCGATATTCCGAAAATTCGGAGAAACGACATTTCGGAATAATGACCCGTTCGGAGTAACAACATTTAGGATCAAAGAACTTTCGGATTAATGACCCGTATTTCATTTTCGGAATATAAAGACCCTTCGGAATTAAAAATCTTTCGGAGCAATGACCCTTCGGAGAATTGATCGATTGGAGATAAAACCTTTCGGAGTAATGATCTTTATGTTCGGAGTAGAAAGAAGAAACAGAAACGGACTTTCGGAGGAATAGTAAGACTCTTCGGAACAAACACTTTCGGAATTATTGAGCTTCCAAGACAGTGTGTTCGGAGTAATGACCGTTCGGAGAAGAAAAATCTTCGGAACAAGGACACGTCGGAATATCGAGCTGTCCCATACCAGGTACGGGACATAGCATTATGCAAGTAATGAAGTGAGCGTCCAGTCGCAATTATCAATTGTAACTGTTTTGTTGTGGAACTGGCATAGTAAATGTTCCACACTCAAATATCACTCATTAATTCTGATGTGTAAACGAAAATGGTTTTCAACACTACTAAGTGAAATTCAGGTATAGATACAATGTACAAGCTTTCCAATGAAGGAAAACTCTTAGCAATATCCTAAACAATGTTCTCAATGGGAAGATTCTTGTTTTCACTGTGCGGTCCATTCTCGATAACCAGTGTTCAAAAAGTCGTTTTAGTGTCGCTCACAGTCATGCATAGTTTAAATCTTGTTTTGGGGCCTTTACGAATGAATGTTTATGATATAAATTATACTTAGGAGTTTTTTTTTTTCAAAATGATCCGGCCTAGATGTTGTAACCGATGAGAAAGTATCAAGCAATACGGCTAAAGATGCATAATTCTTGCTTTTCGCCATGTCGCCAGCCAAGATCCGTTCTTTAAAATGTGTCCCTGCTCGTACACAAGAGCGCAATATCACAGATTACATTGTATTTTGTATCATCCTCTTATTATGCCCCTACTGTTAAGTTTAAAACATGATAATCTTGGATTATTAAAGTTTCGCCAGAGTTCTCTGAGATACGCCCTTAGGCCGCCAATATTGCAACCGATACGTTACCATAATTCGAATGGATACAAAATTGCTAAAAATAACTGAATACCTATGTTCCAATATGTGAATAAATCTATAAGATTTATTGTTATAATTATACATGTTTTGCTAACACCCTGATCTCGTGTGGTTTCAACGTAACAGTTTCCAGCCCTAGTAATGAAGAAAATCCCTCCGGTGACGTTGCATACTGCGACAGATACGTTACGTACCTCCTGCTTACGTCTGCATACGGCGTGATACATAAGTCGAATACCACACCATGCTTTAAAGTATGAAGGTAATACCTGAATGACGTATAGAGACTAAGTCGATGAGCACGTACTTTCATCAATAACAGCACGACTAAGAAAAAGGCCCGACAGATTACGTTACGACAGATACGTTACTTAGGCAATATACTAAAAATCGGATATATTTTTAAGATCACCCATGCATTGTTCCGTGTTCTGAGAATATTAAAGTTTACGATTTTCAATTATTTTCAGGAATTCATTAATGTTGATATTTCGTCATTTTGGAGACCAAACTTGAACACTTTAACGGAGAATGGCCGTGACAACGGGTGAATTGGTGTTTGGATTTGTCATATCAGTTGGCACATTGGTATAAATAGATTCATTGATTAGTCCGTAGTTGAAATAATCAAGAAAGCGACAAAGACATCATGATATTGTACATTCTCACAACACAAGTTTAATGTGTGTAAATCCCATAGGAATCAGAGAAAAAAGAGGGTGTACTTACAAAACCTGCCATATTTAGTGTATTTTCAGTCGATTTCTTTCATTTTTTTTCAACACATGAAAATATATTGGATGTATTTTATAAAAACAACAACAAATCTATGATGCATTAAAGCCAAGTTCATCTTTAATCCTTGCACAATTTTTTTTGATTCACGTAGTATGAAGACATAACCATTTATACTATTAATATCAATGTGTACCCTAAAAAACACAAAATATACATATAAAACCATATACATATCACACGGGCAATAAAATTCCCTCTAAATAATCAGAAATTGATTTGGTGTCTTCATTTAAACGGTGAACAGGAATGCAGTTTTATTGCAATATTTTTTATTTGTTTTGAAATACTTGTTGATTACTTTGGTTGTTATTTAGTGAGGAATGATATTATTATTTGTTTGGAGTAAGAAATAATTGTCATCTTTCTACAATTGTTGCCATTTTTTTCTAAAAATGTCACAAGTGACTTTTTGTCATATCTTGTAGTCGACAAATGCAACTTAGAACCCCTTTTTTCCCTATATGGAACCCTCGAGAATGCTGGGGTGTACATAAAATGTAACTTGCGTATAGCAAGACAATTATATGACGTCTCCTACGCTACACTATAAATACAGTGTTCAGAAAATGGAGACAAGTGTTTAGATTGTTAAATGTTAAGCATTTAAAGGTCCATGGCCCGATCGCTAATAGCCTCGTCCCCAGAAGCCCCAGATTTTACCGGAAGTGGTCAACATTTTGGTGTCAGAAGAAAGCTACTATTTTTCTCATTTACCCTGTGAAATCTTAGGGCCAAAGGATGTTTGGTTTGGAAGTTACGAGCGAAAATGTACCCCATTTTGGTCGACCAATATTAATTTTACACAGTACTCTATGGGGCTTACAAAATCACGTTGCTCTCGCATGAAAACGGATTGAAATATTGGCGCGAAACTTTACAGATGGGGTTTTGGGGAGAAGGCCAATCTATCAAGAAGAAAACTTCATATCCTTAAATCGGGCCATCCGCCTTTAAACACCACAAATTTTCTAAGTGTTTAATAGCGAAGCACTTTTTTTAGAATTTTAAGATATCAGGCATTTAAATGCTAAAACACTAACTACCTAAACACGAATCTCGTCTTCATTTTCTTAACACTGTATTTACAATGTAAGCTAAAATTTTTTTACTCAAACACGCATTTACTTGCATTTTGAACGAACTTCATAAGAAATAAAAATACAGCTGATTAGATTAAAGATTATACAACTGTGAATTTTGAAATAGGTTGTTTTATTAAGAAAGACTTTTTGAAATTGGACATTTTTGATAATGAAAGTCAAGAAACAGCACTCTGACTAACATGACTAAGGTGACTGAAAGTGCGATTCATCAGTTTTTGTTCCTAGTTTTAGAGTTGTTAACAGCAATGCACTTTTTACCTCTCTCAGTATTACCATGGTAACAATAGTACAATAGCTTTGATTTAAGCCTTACGAATGTGTGTGAAGTTTATCTTGACCCTGGATACAAAATCTAAACAAACTTCTACAAAGGCAAACCAAATAATGGGGAGGACCTTAGACCATGGACCATTAGCTACCATTTGTGCATGGCGTAAAATTCAAGATCTTAAAGTAGGATATAGGGCGCGCAAATGAGGTTTCCATTCCCTCAAGTTACTAGTTGATATGTTTCTCTGAGTACTGCGGCCTCGCAGGATGCACTGCAGGAAAAATGCCCCAGAAGTTTTCATTTCACCAGTATACTGAAGGTGGGTGGACCTATATCGACAACCCTCGTTTCCGCGATTTAGGTATGCAGAGAAAGTCATATTTGTTTCACAGTGAAATTTAAAGGTGCATTTCGTGATGATCTAGCACCTTATGTTGTGTTCATATGTCGTGCTATCTTGAGAAAAACTTATTCTAAACATTTCAGTGATTCTGATCTTGCGTTTTGGTGGTATGAGCAAATATTCGTGTAACAGTCTCCCATAGACCACTGTACTGCAATTTCTGTCCGTTTACGGACAAGAAAATACACGAATGCGAATTTCTTGCAGAGGCAAGAGGGTGTGCGTCACGAAATGTCCCTTTAAGCAGGCGAGTAGCCAGCCGGTGCGTTCTGAGGGGGCAATTCCCGGAGGGTGCAACAAATGTCCATCACAAGCAAAAATCCCGGGTCGCAGGGGGGGGCAAAAGAGTCCGAAAAAGGGCTGAATTAACATAAATATCAGTGTTGTATTTCCGATTTCCCCTCAAAAATTGTCAGAGGGGGCAACTTGCCCCCTGCCCCATCTGGCTACGCCACGTGCTTTAAGGTCCAGGAAATTTTCCTCTTGAATTAAGCAAACAGATCTACAGATATGATATCCCGCATTTTTTCCACCACACTGGGCTATGGGATAATTAATTAATTTTGCTTCTACCCTCCAAACGGTTCGAACGATCTAACTCAAAAATTGTAATGGGATGTTTTCGGTGATATACTTCCATGATGAGGGGAAAACATCATATGAAAATTCGACCATGAGGGGTCACCACCTTTAAGGCTGACATCAGATTTGCCAAGATGGTGATGGGGCCCGCACTTTTCCGAAAAATCGCATTTTCGTTAACATTTCACATGCTTGTCCAAATTCTAATCATTGTGTGAAATTGCTAAACTCAAAATCAGGTGACCCTTCATGTAGAAAATAACAACTTAGTAAATAAAATCCGGATCCGGATTTTGTTTAATACAACAGTATCATAAATGTTTACTACATCAAAACGAAAAAAAGCAATCATTTCAAACTTTGGATGTTGCCATTTTAGGTGACGATCTTTAGTGCTACTGTAGGTTATTTACAAAATTATTCATTGCGACACTATCTGAGTCAGCCTTGAAGAGGTTGCAACGGTTCAGTGGTTGGCACTCGTACAGCGTCTAGACCACCTAGACCTCTCAATATTACGTAACGTTTGGTATTAACCGGGGTATTCGGGTATTAAACAGTTTGACTCAACATGAATGGTTTTGCCTCTGTAAACATGACTTTTAATATAATGATACTTGTAAGCACAAAGGCTTTATGAATCAAAAAAACATTATCTTAAGAAAATTAATTATACAAGAAACAAATAAACAAAAAACTTACTGACTTCCGACGCCCATTCTGGCCTAATACAACCAGCCGACATTCGCCGGCTCCAGTTTTCCCGCTCATCATGGTTTCCAATTTTTTTCCTTCAATATATATCCGATATCAATATCTCTCGTTGCTATTTAAGATCAAAATAATAACCCATAACGAGACGGTTCGTAATCAAAGACGTCAGGTAAACAGTGTGGCAGGCTCGTAGCTAGATTAGAAGTTGTCACAGAGATCCAATGTCGACAAAGTCCATGCATTGACTGTAGAATGTAGTGCGATGCCGACAAATTGTACCGTGCATTTAATGCAGAGCTAATTTAGTTAATTTTATGTCAATACACCGACATATACGCTGGAACAGAGAAGAAAACTTTTAGTTTTCTTTTAGTGCAGCAGAATTTTAGTACTTCAGACGAGAGGTGATTAATTTTTCGAAAACAATATACATTTTGGGATGAATGTTGCAGAATTTTGGGAGAATGCTTGCTATAATACGTCCACGTCCATTGCTCAAACAAATAGTACTTCTCAAATTTTACAGTGAGAAAGTGACTTTGCCATTTTCCCCGCGTTGACGCTTCAACTGATGTATGATTTATTTTCCCATTCACGAAAAAACATTCTTCAGATGAAACTTAGAGTTCCCACAATATTATCCTCAAATCAGATCTCAGCGGGAAGACGTGTAAATATGGGCATATGAGACTTCTCGAGGCACGCGTAGGTTTACTACTAGCCGAGGTGAATACTTCAATTTGCCCCGTGTGTCTGCTCAGATGGGCATCGCACTAAATAATGGCCCATGTGCGAATGATGTATATCCATATA
This sequence comes from Ophioderma brevispina, assembly GCA_023653785.1. Lineage (NCBI taxonomy): Eukaryota > Metazoa > Echinodermata > Ophiuroidea > Amphilepidida > Ophiodermatidae > Ophioderma > Ophioderma brevispina. The sequence continues at coordinate 12,492 of JAMKCH010021307.1, read as the reverse complement.
TGTTTCACCAAATTCTTTTTTATATATTTTCTAGTTCAAGTTCACACCCATGGATTAATCAAAAGATATGTTGCTGAATGAATCATCCCCAGTGCTGTGTAGTAATATTCCTGTTTTAATATGTCCTCCCATCTGATTAGTCTAACGGAGAAAGAGCGGCCAGGAGAAATCTGAACATGCGAAGTGACAGACGAGAATTTTGTAGGTTTGCAAAATAAGCGGCTTTGTCACGACCGAGCGAGAAACCAAGATAGACTGACGGCTTCAATTTCCCTGCTATCACACGGCTGCATGCTTCAGCAGCAGTCTTATCGCTAGGATTATTTTGCATGGATGCGCATTTGCGGGGTGCTTGCACCGCACCGCGCCAATTGCCAAACAGATCAAGTTTTTTTAATCGACAATAACCCTGAAATGGCTATGACCATTTTAGACGAAATCGTAAGTAAGAATTGAGCTCTGATTCTTTTCAATGACCCAGATTTTTTTTTATATTTATGCTTTTCATTAGTAAGGAAACTCACGAAAATAGCATACCCCACGGCGGTTATTACTTAATAGGTTGCCCCGAGACAAGTGAAGTCAAATATTGACTGTCGGACAGATCTAGAGGCATGTGCCATAGTGCCAAAACAAAAATTCCTATCAGTAGAATAGCTTAGAATGAAGTAAGTTACAATTTATTTTACAGCCTACTACCATGACTACTAGTACTACTGCTACAGCTAGCACTACTACTACCGTGTGTCCCCCAAAAAACGCAACACTTGGTGGCAGGCGCCATAAGTTTTGAACAAAAGCATTTGACTACTTATTCTTTGTTGTACGGTAAGATGGTACTGTTATCTAATATCCCTGAAAAGTTCAGAAAGGGTAGAGTCAATAGTTTTTAAGATATGACCCCCGAAAATCAAGTAACCTGCAGGACCCATTAACCAAATTAAGAGGCTCTATTAACTAGCAAATACGGGGCAAACTCTACGTTTTGCGCCCAGAACCACCATATGAATTTCTAAGTCAAACCACCTTTCCCCTTTTTTTAAAAAGACAGGTTCTGCAACAAATATTACAGAATGTTTCCATGTTAATAACAGCTAAAAACATGGCATTTTCACCACACTTAGAAGATCGAATTATGAATGTATGATCAACAACTCTTCGTATTGTCCAAAAAGACTAAATCCCAAATAGCTAATCCATAGTCTCATCATTTTGTGAGGCAACAATGATGTGATCTTAAAACCCAAAATTTAATACGAATGAATATACTGATATGTTATTGAGTTTTGGGTGTTTGAAAACTAGGTTTTAACTTTACTTCATAAGTTGAGGATGTTCCATTAGTTTCAGTACCAAGCAAGATGCCAAGCCCAACGCATTATATATCAATTTATGTAATGTGGAGTTTGCATGACTTAGTCATAGTTTTTATTCTTCTTACATTAACCTATTTAAATCACCAATAAATTAATTTTTTATTATTTACCAGTTAAATAATAATTATATAAAGGCAGTCCATTTGACCCATTAGACGTTTATTCTGCAAAAATTTGGGCAAGAAAATGTTGATTGCACTCAATATGTATTTGCCATTCTGATTCTTTCTTCATTGCCCGTCTTGTGGTTACCAGCTAGCAGCTCCTCATTTTTTAAATGAGTTCTGCGGGTTTCCTACTTATTGTTGGAGGGTCATAATCTTAAAAACTATTGGCACTACCTTTATGAACTTTTCAAGGAATATTAGCTAACAGTTCCATCTTACCTTACAACAAAGAATAAGGTAGTCACAATGCTTTGTTCAAACCTTTATGGCGCCTGCCATAAAGTGTTGTCGTTTTTTGTTGGACCGCACGGTACACAACTCCCCGTATACACATAACCACAACAGCGCATATACATACAATACGTACGTACGTAGCATCATACACAATATATACCTACATATCATACATAACATACCTACAACATCCCTACACATACATCCTACATACATACATACACACATACCTACATACAGCATACTACATACCTACATACATACATACATACATACCTACATACATATCATACTACTACACACACAAACGACAGCACTTCTACTACTACTACTACTGACGTGATTTGATTGGTGGGTACTTACGGGGTTCTTTCAACACTTTGCTTGTCATTGTGCTTTACAATCTTTCTGATAAATAATTATGGTAGCCGCACGGGCGCATAAAAAAATCGGACACAAATTTGTGTCAAACTTAATTTGCTGTACTATTTTTTTAACGTTGCTGTGTGTGTGTATTTTGTGTTTTGGTTTGCTAATTTATAAATTATATTCTTGTTTTTCTGAGAATATGTGTTTGGTATACTCTAATTGAATCAAGCACATGCGTTGTACTCGTATAGGCGTGAATTTATCAGTTATTCCCAAGTTTTTTAATTTCCGCGAAATAATACAGAGCTACGATAGCAATTGTATTAAAGATCATTATACAGAGAGCCTATCCAAACTCAATCAAAGCTGATTACAAGCAATTTGTATCAACTCAAGATATTAGACGTTCTTCTGTGGTAATTTTATTGTGAATAGTTGGAACAAACATTTTTAAGGAAACAAATATGAATACAAGATGGCGCTCACTCATGGACTCGACTGTCGATTCTCTTTTGTTGATACGTTTTCGGCACCTCATAGTTTGATCACTTATCTGTATCAAACGTCAAAATTCTTCCCCTCCCCTCTTTCCAAAAAAAAATAAAATACTTAATCGGTTCCCCACAACCTCCATTCCCCTTTTCCGAACCATTGTCGGTCCGCTATGCTGAACCTTTAAAAAACAAAATAGATTGCAAAATAGGTACTTTCTCATGATGTCATTATCGTTCGTTCGTGCAAGTCCAAAATCACCGTGGAAGATCCGTCTTAACCAGCTGATTATTTCATCATCCATTTGATCAAGCCTGGAATTCCTCTTGGGGGACTTGTAACCTCACAGTCATCTATGATATGTGGCTAATGGTTTGTAACTCTCCACAATCGCAGTTTTCACAATCGCAGTTTGGTGGTGGTTCTATCCGATCTTGTGAAGGAAGTTCTTTGTAAGACCAACGCCAGTTCTGATTCTGTTGAGGTTGACCCACGCTTTCCTATCAATCAAGGTCACAGCCTTTGGCTTGCAGATGGGCTTTCCACTAACTGCTTTAGGTTCAAGTAGAGGAATGACGCATTGCTCATACCATCTGTCAGTGATCCAAGATGATCGATCGGGAGACTGTGACCAGTGTCATGGATTGGGTAGGCAATGTGATTCCGTGGAATTCTCGGATCCTCAAAGGGTGTTGGTGGGGTTATTAGGCTTCCAGGTTCATCACATTTCTTGGCGAGCTTGATGTCTGAAGGTTCCTCCAGGTTGCAGGAGCTATGCCAGACAGAAATGAAAGATATTCTACAGGGCCGTCGCCAAAAGAAACCACTAAAAGTCTCATTGCATTCATTCAGAAGGACATCAATCTTATGTGAATGTACGCTGTGATCCATACTGGTGCAGCGTTATTCAGCAGTGGAGTAGGCCAAGGCAACAGTTGATGTATGTAAGGTGTCAAAGGATTGCACCCATCCAGTTCCTGCGAGCCTTCTGAAGGAGGTGACACGGGAAGACGTGCCGTCTTGGCAGCGACCTGACTTGAGGTGTTGATTGATTGAAAGTAAGGCTGCGGTCATTATGACGGCAAGGTACTTCCGGTGTTGTTGGGTCATTTGTGACAGTTTTATCCACTAGAGTGATTGTTTAGTTCTCTTTTTGCGCATCGATTTGCAAGGTGGAAAACAGAGCCTACGGTCTTGGGTTTTATTGGGTTTAATGAGTTTCAAGTGCCATCGGTGGAAGAATTGGCCTTACAGTGAAAAAAAAAATTAGGCTTCTGCAACACGGTTTCTAGGGACTCAAAGGAATCAGCAGCTATTCCAGTGCCGTGGTCGTCTGAGTAGGAGTAATGCGAAGAAACTCCCCTTGGCAGGATATGAGCGTACTGTTGAAGAGACTGGGTGCCAGGAAAGAACCTTGTGGGACACCAATTCCGAAGTTTGCGCTTACTACTGCGTTGCCCATTTGATGTCTCCCGGACGAAAGATCTGTCTGGAGGAGGAGAGGCATAATGAACTTGACAAGCTTGACATCCGGGAAGATTTTGAGTTGAGTGTTGAGGTAGGAGACTCGGTGCCAGAAGTTCGTACGACAGCAGTTGGGTCAATGAAGACTGCTCCAAACTTCTGCTTCATCTTGAAGGCTGTCTCGATGTCATTAAATCCCATTTAAAACATCTTAACAGGAATGCTTACTTTTATTCAATTTTATTCCCATTAAAAAACTACCTATTATATAAGGCGAAGGTTTCTGACCGGTCCACCTTCACATAGTCATCAATCATCAATCTTTATTTAAAAAAACACACAAAAGATGTTTACACAAAAACCCAGGTCACAGTCTGGGCAACCCGACACATGCAGGATGACACAATCTTACATTACTTAAGGCAAAGTAGGTGGTAAATATATATATAATAATGAAATTGTCTCACATTGAAATATTTTAAGGTTTGGTTTACTCAGGGTTTGAAAACCTTGGATTTGGTCACGTTGGTGATATTTAAGATCACTTCTTGTCATTGGTAATTTAAAAAAGTAATGCAACTTCCCAAAAAATCATGTTACCGACCAATGCATGCGCTAAAAGATAACTTCACACTTCAGCCCATATTTTACTGGGTTCAGATCAGTGCATATTTTTTGTATGTATTTATTGTTGTCAGATTTGAATTAACCGTTAAAGGGATGTACCCTTTAAAGAGTTCAGTATGCATTGGGACTATAGACAATTTAACCAGGGTAGCACCAATGACCAAATATGCCTAAGGTCTGCGAATAACATTGACACAAGTTCATGACACAATTAACCATGTTAACACTGCGGGCGACCACAGCTACTTTTACGCCGAGAGAGAGGTTTTAACATCCACTTCGAATGTATGAAACAGTCTGGCAAATTTAAGCCAACATTACTTGGGTTGCTTGGACTACAGGTGTTGCAGGTGTGGAAACGATCCAGTAAGTATTCGAATTAATCAACATCAGCCCATACCTATATTTATATGCGAACCCACCTGATTTTTAAACACACACGATAGGTATGTAGTGGTATATAAAGGAATGTTATGTAATGTGAACTTGAAATTGACGAGAATAAAGATATATTATTGAGGCAAATCGTCCAGGATCTGGTTTTATTCTCGTGTTCTTTTGTCCGTCTGGTAGCAGATATGTTGAAAAATTTCTGCGACAGACAATGATAGACAAAGTCTTTCAAGATGAAAGGAAAGGAAACATGTTTGGAATTACAAGTAATCGGAAAGAAATCTGATATAGATTGGATGCGTCAGAAACAAACAACCTTACGGGGGCTGTGGAAAATAACAAAATTCACCAATTGGCAGAAATTCGTATATATAACAAAAAGAGCATGGAGGTCTCCATTTTTATCAACTCTATGACTGTCGAATCTTTATAAATCATACATAAATAATTGAAAAACTAGAGATCTAGGGAGCGGTCGATTGAAATACAACACAGGATTTAAAAATCCGCTACCGTGGTAAAATGTCTAACTAAAATAGTTTGTCTGAGGTATCGTTCTGAAAAGTTTCCATGACAACCTAAGATCTTTGTGATTGGATTTATTATTGCCAAAATGTGTGTCTCAAAAAGGTCGAATTTTTTATTATCTGCGTTATGGTGTAAGTTTGTAAATAAACAGCGGTCCATGTGAGGGCCACTGTGGTACAGGGATCAGCGTTCGGCCGCACGCCAAAGGTTGGGGTTCGAGCCCCGCTGAGGCCAATGTGTTTCACCCATTGAGTAAGGCGCTTTATATCGATACTCCTCTCTACCCAGGTGTGTTTTTGTGAAATGGTGTACCGGGCATTTTATTCAATTTTGCTGGGAAGGTAACAGTTATATTTACGATGTAGAGGAGGTTGTGGGCGATTCCCACTACGCAAACATTATATGGTTGGAGTCTGGCCCAATCGTTCGAAAAGAGATTGGCACTCTGTTCCTGTGTGTACAGGTCCGTCCCCTTACCTTTTTTTTTACAACATGATTTGTGGACTTTTAAATAAATTTTAAAGTGGAAAGTTCACGCCTGTGACCGGGTGACATTGAAATGTTTGCTGAAGTTAAACACCTCAAGACAGAAATTTATTTGAACCTATTTGAGCGTACTAAGTAATTTGCAAAACAGAAATAAAATATAGGGTTTTGAATAATTTTGCCTACAAAAAGTAATTATACCTTAAAATAGTAGCTTTTCAATAGAGTCAATTGAGCACTTTACATAAGTTCAATGTGTAAGGTCTTATGCACGGGTTGATTAAATAACTCAAATTTATGAAGAACACAATACAATCATGTTTTTGTTTTCATCATGCTTGTGACATGGTGACATTAAGATGTTGGTAAACATCCTGTTGTCGTTTCACTTGTGCTGATAGAGAAAATGGTAGCCATAATAAGACAATTTTTAATTCTAAATTCTGAATATTAAAATAATCTTTAAGACGAAGTTTATCCTTTAAACGGAAAGGTCGACCAGTCGTTCTCTTTTGTCATGTTGGTTTTGACCGGAAGCCACGATTTCTACTCAGTCCAATTTCCGAATTCATGAAGTGAGCACTGATTCCTCTGATTTCTAATGAATACCATTTCTGTGTAAGACACGAAAACCCTGAGTACATGGCGGTACAAAACAAATATGGAAACCTAGATGAAATATTCAAACCTCTGTAATAAACGGAGTAAAGGAAAGGCTGTTTTGAGCAAATGCTGGGCATTAATACCAAGTAGCAAACGGTAAATTTGTCAGGGCCCTTTCCATTGGCGCGTGCATTGGATGGATATGCGAATTGATGAATGATTACCTATCGAATGCCTTTCTTCTCCAGCCTTCTTTATTTTAATATTATCTAACTTAAAGGAACACTATTAGGAGGTGTGGAAGATTGTCACGAACACGCGCTATCAATTTCCATATTGTCATCTGTTTGTGCATAGTAAGGTGGGTGTCTCAATTGGCCCAAGGATTGTGGTCAAACCAAATAGGAAACACTTCCTGAGCTTAATTCCATGGCGTCGTATGAGAAAAATATAAGCTTTCTTGGATATTAAAATCTAAAGTTGATGGAGAGAGTAAAGTAAAGTAAGTGAGAAAGAGGTTGTTGATAGGGTCATCTGAAACATGTGAAGTAATAAGTCTGCAAAACGCGAGCAATACGAATGTGCAGAAATTCTTTTGGTGGCGGGTGAGGAATGGTACCGAGGGCAACCGGTTCTGTACCCCATCCTGAACGCGGAGTCCAAACGTGTTGACATTTCTTTGTTTTTTCTTTGTACATACATTTCTGTTTAATAGGGCATCTACTTATTCTGTAAAGAGGCATATTTATAAACAAGGGCTACACTTTGACATGTAATAAGAGAGACCCGTGTACTTGTCTCGGGTAATTAGTGAATTAAAAAGAGGGGACATTATAAAATTTGTCTGTGTCATTAACCCCATGTATGCTAAAAGATCCTGATGTACAGAGACTATTGATTTCACATCCTCAATTGAAGGCTGATGAACTCCGGAGAGTATCTCCATCAAGCCGCAATAACGACAATGACATTATTAATTGTGATGAGAGCATCTATACCCCTCCAGACAGGCCCAACGCAACCTCAAATGACCGTTGAATTCTCAATGGTTAATGGCTATGCACTCATGTTGTAATATCCGTTTTAGAGGCTTTAGGGTGATGTTTTCTTTAATTAGTGGAGGCTGTGCCCATCCAAATATTGTAAATCCAACAAGCGTTCTTAGTTCTCACATTTCAGTGTCATCTCTCACTCTTCATTACCCCACACTGGGGAAAAATTTCAGATTCAAAATTGTTCATCTTACTGTAGAAGCCGAAAATATACAGGTCGCATTGTCAATGACGTCATAATGATAATTTAGATTGGCAAATATGGCCGGGTCCACAGGGTCTATGGGAGATCAGTAGCCATATCTGTAAAAGTCTCACTTTGAAAGGGGAAACACAGAATCTATATACATTTTCCTATTCAGTATGACCCGGAGAACGATTTAAAACCAGTTTCAATAAAATCGGACCATTCTGTAAAATATGACCTTGAACCGTCTTGAGCCTATTGTACTAAAACAATAGGTCGTAGATATGGCAAACTATACCTTTTTGGAAACGTTATGAGCAACCGAACAGATTGATATATATTTTTAATACAATTTAAACACTTTTATTATTTACCCCTGTACAAACTTTCCCCCTTATAAAACACCAAAGAACACATTTTAACAAATAACACCCATGATTTTTAGATTCTTCATGAAATTCTGTATTAGAAAAACATTGGTGTCAGAATTGTATATGAAAAAAAAAATAAATCAAAATATCAATTACATTTCCCCATATACTACGGGTTACAACGACCTTTACAAAAGGCGAATGCATTGTTATGTAACACCCTCGTTTAATTCGATGCCATTTCGAGACTACACGTGAATAGTAAAGCTCGTGTCGCAAAAGAGGAAATCTTTGAGCATTACCGTAGGTAGAGTTTAATAGACTATTTGCCAACACACAAGTGTGCAAGAATCTCAAAATTGTTGAAAATTAAAGGTGTTCTTTAAAAATTGCTATTTTTGCTATTATTATTAAACTTTTGCCTTAAACAGGATATTCCATTAAATCTAGGTTTCATTTACATTCACTCTAATTGAGGCAAAATATTATGTTATTATAATAATAACACGTTCTCACCATATATGGACAGCAACTGTCACGTTTTGCACATTTTTATAATGTTGATTGTGTTCGCGTGACCAGGGGACTGTAGTGAAAAAGTGTGCGCTTCCGGATAAAATTGTGAATTTTTGCACACAAGTACTTTAGGTATTGATAATCCATAAAATTGATGGAAGCACTTGCCTACCCTCCTTAATGGACCCCAGCTTGGGTTTCAAGGTTATACAGGGGTCAAAATTTTAAAACGTTCCGATTGTGTTGAAAAGTACACCATGATGTTTTTCTGGTTACAAGGATTCAAAAAAGGGGTAAAAACTGTAAAAATAGTGAAAAAGTCAATTTTGGTGTGTTCATGGGGCAAACGTTGAAATTTGCTTTGATTCAGGTAATATGTGGTGTAAATTGTTTCCCTAGCTTGTAGGATTGAAATAAGGAATAGTTTGCCTTATCTGTTAATGCTTAGTTTTCACGTTATTCAACAAAATAGGTCACAGGTCAATAGTATACAAATATTGACTGCTCATGAGGGAAATGGGGCAAAATAACTACCCGAGGTGACTGGAGACCGTGGGCCTACTATTTTAACGAGACCGAAGGTCGAGGGAATGTAGTAGGCCCACGGTCTCCAGTCACCAAGGGAGTTTTTGCACCGTTTCAGAATATAGGCAGTCAATAATTTTGTTTTATATAACATATAAAAATATTTTGTCATTTGAAAAACTTGCCAAGCTCGTCGAGATCAGCTGCCACCGCGACTCAAGCCTAGTCAAGATACAAATGCAGGGAAAAAGTTCCCATAAAATGAACTATTTCCCGTGCTAGGGAAATAGTAGCTGTTAGGAACTTTTTCCTCCGTGAAAGTTTGGGGAACTAGTCTCACATATTTTATGTCACGCTCGAGGATAGTAATCCACCAATCAAATGACAGAAATATTTTATGTGTTATATAAAATCAATATCTGCCAATAGCTGTGACATTTATTCGACCTTTTGTTAAAACCAAACATTAAGATGTAAAAAACTATTCCTTTATTTCATTCTATAAGCTGAACCAAACTTGAAACACGTTTTCACAAAAAATAGAGCAACATTTAAGTTTTGACCCCTGATAAAATTGATTTTTGCACCATTTTACAGTTTTCGCCCCATAAATTCCAAACCTATAAGCCGTAGGTAGTATAAACTAACTTTTTGGAATCTCGTAACCAGACAAAACATTATGTCTGTTTTCAACACATCAGAACATTTAATTGGTTACCCCTGTGTACCTTGAACTCCACGCATGGGGGGGGCCATTGAAAGGGGTTGTGGCAAGTGCTTCCATCAATTTTGTTTTATATTATCAATGGCTAATGTACTTGTGTACAAAATTCACAGTTTTATCCAGATTTGCAACAATCACATGAGATCGGTGCACTACAATCCCCCACTAGTGAATTTATGATTGTTATAAGTTAGGATTATTAATTCTTAAGTCCTGTCAGCAATGTCACTAAAGATGGTACACTAATGTGAAGCATACTTGTCACATCTTTTTTTGTATTTTGATAAAGACATTGACTCTGGTCAATCAATGTTGTTTTACTCAGTCTGTTTAGGCCTTATCGAAGCTTTGACACATCGACCATAAGATTTTGCTACAGCCAGGGCCGTAACGCAGGATTTTGTTACGGGGGGTGGTGTCTTGCGAAAAAGTGGACCTTTTTTGGGAAAAAATGGACCTAACCCCCCCCCCTAAAATTGTCTTTTTTTTGGACATTTTGAATATGTCATCACCAAAAGTGGAATTTTTCGTATAATTTCTCTAATTTGGACTTTTTAGCAAAAAAAAATGGCAAAGTGGGCCTTTTTCCCCTTTTTGTGGAATTTGGGGGGTGGCGACCGCCCCCCCCGCACCAGTCCCCCCCACCCTTGCGTACGGGCCTGGCTACAGCGCTTGCCCAATCTTGAATTAGCGGGTGAGCTCAAGGGCTCCGCGCTTCAGTGGTTTCGTTCTTTTTAACAGAAATGTTCTGTGAATGGGAAAAATTTCTTACTAAGTAGTAAACTACTGAAATTCGATGCGCCACAAGGCTCTGTTTTGGCCTTTGCTCTTTCCCATTTACATATCTCCTTTTAGTCAACACTTTCGCCCGCACCAAAAACACTTCCGTTCGTCATAGCATGACAATCAGCTATCTTGTTTTAACATGTTTAGAAAGAAATCCTCAAGGACTGAAAATGCACTCCAAGATGCAGCACATCTCATACGCCGTCAAAAGTTGATTCTCTTCATCTCCACTTCAAAATATCAAACATATGATTTCAATAGTATTGAAACAGCCGAATCTGCGAGGAACATTGACGTTATCGATGATGACCAAGGACGCTTCACAGCGTACAGAGTAGTAACACAAACAATCTAACTGTTTTCTCACAAAATGGGAGAAGTACTTTCCAATGACACTTGTGCCACACTGATTCACTCTGGTATAACATTAAAAACTCGACTCTATATCATGCCTTATTATATGGCTGCTTGAGCCCAACTGCAACTTATGCAACATGCTCAAAACTCTGCGCTATAATATAATCACAATGACCAAGAATTTCAACACCATGCCTTCTCACCATTCTTTTACAACAGTTCCCACTGTTTGCTTTATCTTACTCGTTTCATTTAAAAAAATAGTGTGTCTTGCCAGTGCCTATAAATCACTCAATGGACCTTCATCTCAGCATTTTGTACCCCCCAAGCCACACTCTCACTGATCTTTCGTCTTTTTGCTTCATACCAGGGAACAACACTCAATGGGGATTGACTGTGGCTGTCTGCCGATTCCCGTATTCAGATTTTCACGTTCATTCATCACACTCCGTTGTAGTTCCGCCGGTTGGGAATATTACTAGACCTTCGCCAGCTAAGGGACATAGACAACGGCCCCATAATGCAATGGTCATAAAGCAACCAGCTTGCTTTGCATATGACTGTGCTATGCAAATGAGCTATGCTATAGCAGCAGATAGCATGTATGCAAATCAGTTTGAGACGCAATCGTCCATGGCGGTGCCCTTGAGGTGTCCCCAATTGCTGAGTCACTGTCAGGGGCCTTTAATACTTCAAAATTGAACTTTGCTCCACACCGGCCGGCCGATCATTATACAGCAGTTCCCAGTACTTTGGAACGCACTTCCACTACATCAACAATCAAGACGTCACCAAATGCGAAAATTTCAAGCAGTTTCAAACATGGTTTAAAACCTTATCTCTTTGCGAGAGTTATTCTTCATAGCTGCCCACTGTAACTTGTTTTTTCCTGTGCATATTTGGCGCTTTAATATCTTTTGTTGACAATAATTAACAAACTATAAACCCTTTTAAATCTTTTCTTCAAGATGAATATAATGACGCCATTATTTTTAATTTGGAGTATTTAAAATGACCTCCTGTTGCAATTTTGTTGTTATTCTTTGACCTATTTTGGACACTCACCTTGTTAATTAGGCATCGGATACATGAACCTTTGACCTTTTTTATTCCGTTAGCTGGGGGAGAATTTGTGATAATGCATACATTATTAAACCACTTTTAGAAATTCAATCCCCTTATGTAACCGTGACTCATAATTCAGGGTCGCCCAAGGGTAAATTTGAAGGGTTTCA